>CM038233.1:60839622-61100256 GCA_021442155.1 Cymbidium sinense
CTTGATGCAATGGCCCCATTCACAAAAGATGATTAACCTCTTCGATGTGAAAACAACAATAACATTTAGAGGGTAAGTGGAAGCCTTTGTTCCACATTAAGGAATCAACCGGGATAAAGTTCTTAAGAATACGCCAAACAAGAATGGAGTAGTAGTAGGAATATTGTTATGCCATATTTTGTCATAAACATTAGAGATTTCAACATTTCTTTTATTATATATCCAAACATTTTTAAAATTAAATTCACCATTCTGAGATAGTTTAAATAGGATCTGATCCTTGTTGGGCGAGGAGATATGAATGAAATTAAGCTTATCAATTATAGAGGATGGGATGTATTCAAGAAGTTTAGACATATTCCACTTATTATTATGCCAGAATGAGTTAACTCTAATGGTATCAGTAGAATGCGATGAAAAATCATGGTTCCTTATTCCAAGGAAATAACAACTTATATGGATACTCATCACATAAGGGATATTATTATTAAACAAACCAATATAGCACAATATATAAAAGTTTTAAACATGAGGGGACTCATCAGATGATATGAATATTTGGGTTATAAAACTTATAAAGAATAAGCATTTGCATAATGATGAAAACTATAATGTTATAAAAATCATCCTAGTGTCTAACCTAGAGTTAACTAGAGGATCGATATTTATCACATAAAGGATATTATTATTAAACAAACCAATATAGCACAAAGACATGAAATTATCTAAAGTATATCATATATAAAAGTTGAAAATATAAGGGGACTCATCATATGATATGAATATATGGGTTTTATAGCTTATAAAAATAAGCATTTGTATAATGATGAAAAATATAATGTTATAAAATCATCCTTGTGTCTAAATTAGAGTTAACTAGAGGGATTAAATTTATAAATTAAGTATGTCCCATGACTTTAATCAAATGCCAATGTTGAGATTGGACTTCCAAGTTAACTCCACTAGGTGCCAATGAAGCCCTTGATTTGATCTTCTAATTATTTCTTTGAAGGATAGTGAACTAAATTAACCTAGTCACATAGATCATGAAATCTAGTCTCGACATAATTGCAAGTAGGATATGTGTGATATAAAGGAACATGCCTCATAACCTTACCTCAAAAGCTAAGGTTGCTAGACTATGAATGGACATGATATGCTAATACAAGTATTGACTTATTTATATAGTTCTAATTTATGAATACAAGAATAAATCTAATATTCACTAGTTTATGCATATGTGTGCATTATTTTGATGATTTTACAACTTTAAAGAGTAAAAGAGCATTTAAGTACACATTTTGGTCTTCAAAGGGGCTACTGAGATAATCTAATTTAAAATATTTTTCCTTTGAAAAAGTATGTAATTATTTTAAAGAGAAATTTTCCTTATAGTTGCATTTAGATCATTTGATTGTTACGGTAAACAACTTAATATCTTAGGAGCTTAATAATGTTATAACCATGACAAAAAAAGAAAAAAAAAAAAAAAGGCATAATAAAGATTGCAGGCTCCTTACTCTATAACTAATTTGATTGTGCCTTTACACCCAACATCAATTGCACCTATGATGTATCACATCCTATTCCTCATTTGAAACACTGTTTCCCTTCCTTAGATGACCAACATTTGGCTTCATCATTGAGCATAGTATGATAAAGATTTTTATTTCATCTAAAACTTCTTGGGAAAATTATGACATACTTGAAGCAAGATTAAATTAGTTTATTTTACAATAAAATTGGAATACAATTTTTTTAATAAAATCAAATTTGCAATTAAAGTTCACTAATTTAAAAGATACAATTGGAGCCTATTTTCCTTTTGATATAAAAAAACATACTTTTGCAAAGAAAATTTTTGAATATAATTTTAAAGCATATTTCTTAGTAATCTTATCAAAACTAAACTAACATCATGATTTTCTCATATTATCATACAATAGTTAAGAGGCATGAAAAGATACAGTGAAAATAAAAATGTAATATGTTAAAAAATATATAATTTGAAGCATAATAGTTTTGCTCCAATGGCCTATGTCTATACTGAGTTATCACGATCTCAAGATTTTCACTACTCTCTTATTTTGCAAATATAAATTGATAAAGCTATAATATCCATAGATTCAATTTCGTTTAGGAAATAATCTTAGCATTCTTGAATATCCATTGTTTTGCATTTACATACATAAACAAATGTTTAATTTGTACTATACTTTAATATTTCTATAAAGCATTTTTTAAAATGAGTTGTAGTCTTCGGTAATTTTATGAATGATTTACTAAAAATAGAAATGTAATTTTATAATCTATAAGATGAAATTTGCTAAACAACATTTAAATAATTGTTTTGTCATTTTTATAAGTCCAAAATAAATAATCTTTCATCTCATCATTGGCAATTTTATAATGTAATATAGGAATTTTTTTCCTATTTTGATGGCCATTGATATGTATGAGCATGATATGAAAGTGGATGTTTCTTGTTTAACTAAAACTATTTAAAAAATTGATGTATGTTAGTACATTGATTTTTTTTTGAATCTTCTAGTAATCTTTTTTACAAATATAAATATTAATATATCCTAATCTCCATTTTTCTTATATGTACAAGCTAAAACCCATCTAAAAACTTTACTTCCTTAAGTTGTGAAAGAGAAGGAATTAGGGTGGAGATAAAGGAGGTAAAGGAGAGAGAGGCTAGAATTTACAAGTCTTAGGTTCATTTTTATGAGGCAAGCCAATTGAAAAAATTATTTGGAAGGAGATAACTCACTAATTTTTAACTTCTATTGTGTACTTAATAATTTCGCCAAAGCTAAAAAAAATATTTTGAAAACTTTCACTATATAATTTTTTAGATTATTTTATACATGTTGACATGATCTAACTGGATGTTCACTTGATACTTTTTTATATTGTTCTAAAATTTAAATAAATTTGTACTACAACATATTGGTATAGAGTAAACGACCTAAAATCTTTCTATAGTTTACCTATTATGGTCTATTTATTTTAATTTAAACATATTGATTTAATTTACAAATCTAACTATATACATATATATATATATATATATATATATATATATATATATATATATATATATATATATATACATATAGTGCAATGTGTGTGTATATAAGAAAAAAATATCTTTGTCTTAATGCTAGAAAGTAACCAATTGTGTGTGAGCCGATCAATTATTTCAGAGTAACCTTTAACAAAACATTGACCATGCTAACAATATGTTGTAACCTATCATATCATCTAAGTATGTGACATAATCTTGTTGTGATAAAATTGTCTAATATGATTGCAATGCATTATGAAACTAACTTGTCACAATGATCCAATCAAAATATGGCTTGTGATCGTAATATTTAATTAATTTTGAATGTAAATTTTTATTAGATTAAAAATAAAATAGACTCACACAATATGTCTATATAAATGTTCTATGTCTACCATAAATCAAATGAAATTGGCTTTTAAAATTTAAAATTTCATAAATAACTTTTCAATTTTATACTCTCAAAATTATTATATAATTGAAATTCAAACCATTAAAGTACCCTACAAATGTGTACATGTTTGTAATTATATTGAAAAATTTGAAGTTATAAAATTGATATTTTGAGAATGCAAAACTTAAGTGAATATTCTAAGCCAAAAGCAAATCTTATTTTTCTTATTTAAATGAATATAAAAAAATGAAAATGGATATTTACAAAATTAATCAAATTAAAGATTAATTGAATTAAATAATCTTTTGAAACTCTTAAAGCAAGTTAAAGTGCACTCCCAAATATTAAGAGTATTTTGAAAATTTATATATATTTCTCACAATATATCACCCAATAAGTAAAAATAAAATGAAGGATATCAAATAATTTTAAAAAAATCTAAAATATTTGGAAGTTTGCAATGTTTGATATTTGACTTTAAAATTCCCCAATTAAGCCTTCATTAATTAATTCAGTTAGATTTAATGTTTTTAAAGTTCAAAATAATCAAATAAAAAGCACAAAGAGGACATTTAATATAGAAAAAAATCCATAAATGGGATATATATATGCCAAAAATTATGATATTTTAAAAACACATTTATTCTTAAAAATAATCATTCTCATATAATTTTACTTTTGTAAAAAATATTTTACATTTTTTTAATTATTATAAAATTATAAAAATTTAAACGAAAGCCATATAATTAAGAAAAAATCAATTAAATCTAAAAATATAAACATTCATTCAAAATGATCTCTCTCTCTCTCTCTCTCTCTCTCTCTTTATATATATATATATATTAGGGAACCCCATATAGGGGAATTTTATTGCTCATAAGAAAAGGTTACACGATCCTAAAAGAAGGGAGGTTAAACTCTTGGTCTACCAGTCAAAGAGCTACAATCAACCTAAAGAGTAAAACCCCTATATAAATACAAAACACACACAACAAAAGCAAATACAATACCCAAATACAAAGAAAATCTAGGCACTCACCATGTGTCCGCCAACGACGGAATGGGAGTGGAAGAGGAGACTTTGCATCCAAAGGAAAAATCTGCTAGAACCTGCATTAAGAGAAAAGAAGCCTGCGAACAAAACTTGGATGCCAATTAGTGCCCAAAAAAAAGAAAAAAAAAGAAAATTATACTGGGAAAACATAAGATAGAGAGAAAGTGGAAAAGAACAATCCATAGTAATTTGAGGCCACATACATATGCATCCCGGGTACCACGATATGCTACTACCAACCCAATTAGCGAGTAATTTACCACCACAAAGAAAGCAAACTGATACCACCGTCAACCAAAGGAAAATTATATAGCTCAATAGCATGATATGACCACAAAACGTAAAGTATTAAGTTCCACTGCCAGGAGTCAAAACCGCCTCCCTTTCTAGGCGCCATCAATTATAGTTAGATTTAAAAGATCAAACCACCCTAGATCTGAAAGAGGTAACCTAAAACAGAATAAGTGAAATCGGCGCAAGTTCTGAAATAATTCCAACCGCAAACAACCTCCAATCTCAATCAAAAGGAAAACAAATACAACACCAAAGAGGCATATAAATCCAACCTCTAACTATAAAAACCCCACCAATCCACCCAAGATTCGTAAAGGCAAAATCTGAAATAGCCAATAAAAAGGAAACAGAAAGGCTATAGAGCAAACAGTAGTCACCCAAAAACCAGAGCAGAGGAACCGTTCCATTCATGCCTAGAATTACACAACAGCCACAACATCTCCAAGTAACAAAATGATAGCAAACTTCCACCAAAACTTCAAAGCGACAGGAGGGAACTTACCATTCCAAGAAAACACAACCAAAGTCACCATAGCCGCAAAATGAATTAAACTCTTACCCGCAGACAAAGTATACATAATACCATGATAATCCAGGCTCAAACGGAAAATGAAATAACAGTTATTCCTATCTCCCAAAGGAGCTTTAGGGAGCACTCCAAAAGCTGCATGAACCAGATTAGTACAAGCATAGGATCACAAAGCATGTTAAAAATGTCCATCCCCAACCATCTATACGTTCTCCCTCATAACATTCCTGAGAAGGGCCCCTCAAATCCAATGAAAATTTGATAGAATACCAGATCCTATATCTAAATGAGACAATTACAAATTAATTTGAAAGTAAGGATAACAAATCCACCTTAAGATTTTGTGCAAAATTATGTGAAACTTTTAGTCACTTGGAGAAGTAAGAAAGGAAAATAATGGTAGCTAAAGTAGTGTGGAAGCATAATTTTATGCTATTGTAGAAAGAATCTTTAAGTTAACTAGTTAAAAAGATTGATGGGGGATTTATAAGTACATAATAAATTAACTATAAGTCACTGTTATGATAAAAAATAAGTAATAATTATTATGAACAATCTTGTTCAACATGATATAATGAAACACATAATGATTGGTCATTTATTCATAAAAGATATTGAAGGTATTGAAATAAACCTATGTTATTTTGTTTTCATTATCTGACATCTTGTTCTTATAAAATCCCAAATAAAGAGCCTTCAAGATATACTAAGCAAATTAGGAATGATAATTATATATTCTCCTACTTGAGTGAAATTTTTGATAAAGAAAAACGTATTATTGATTAGAAGTTGATTACAAATACGTGGGGTCGACTACATAAATCTTTTTTTTTCATTGTGTTCTATTAAGTGCCATAATCTCATTTAATTTTAATAAAATAATATTATTTTTTAATACTTCATAATTAAGCCTTTGCAGGTCTATCTCTATCTTTTTAAACATAAGTCAAATCAATACATCTACTCTCCTAATGGGTCATCAAATGATCGTGTTTTATGTGACTAAATCATCTAATAATCTCTCTAATCTTATTTTGTCATTGGAGCTAATCCAACTATTTCACGTATATTCGCTTTCTCATTTTATCTCCAAGTGTAAAACCATTCATCTACATGAGCATCCTCATCTCGCAACACTTAAATTTATACTTCTTTTACTAGCCAACATTTTGTGCCATAAAGTGTTGCCAGTCTTACCACTATCTTATAAAATTTTCTCTTGAGTCTAAGTAGTACTTTTCTATCACACAATAGGCTCGATGCATTCCTCTACTTCAACCGTCCCAACTTGAATTCTACAAATATAATTCCCATCTATTTCACTATTACTTATAACAACAAACCAAGATACCTAAAACATTCACTCTTTAATGACTTGATCACTTATTGTCATAATCCTGCCACGAAATCTTCTGCTACTGAAATTAGACTCTATGTATTTGATTTTAGATCTACTCAAATGAAAGCCGCTAGACTCTAAGGTTGACCACTATAATTCAAGTTTTTCTTGAACTTCCTCTAGTCTTATCAACAAGAAGAATATCATCATCAAAAAGTATACACCAAAGTACATCATCCTATAAATGTATAATAAGAACATCCTAAAAAGAAAAAATGATAAGGGCTTAAAGCCAATCCTTGATGTAATTCATTTGAAATAAGAATATACTTGGTCAATCCTCCTTGTGTTTGAATAGAAGTAATAGCTCCGATACACACCTTATTGACTTGAATATAAGCAATATTAATTGATTACTTTTCTAGTACTCTCCAAATTCCTTCTCTTGGAACTTTATCATATGCTTTCTCTAAATCAATAATTATCATATATAGATCCTGATCACTCTCTCTATTTCTCTCCATCAACCCTCTAAATAAATGTATAACAACCATAGTCGACTTACCCAACATGAAGTCAAACTGGTTTTAAGAAACTTTTATATTACATCGTAACCTTTGCTTAATTATTCTCTCCCATAATTTTAAAATATGAGATATTAACTTAATATCGTATAATTTATACTTCTTGTGCATCACCTTTATTCTTAAAATAGGAACAAACAAACTCTTTCCCTATTCATTGGGCTTCTTTTAGTCTTTAAATTAATATTAAAAGAATTGATAAGCCAAGAAATTCTTTGATCTCCAAAGTTTTTCACCTATTAAAATATCATCAAGTCCGCTTGCTCTTTCACATTTCATTTTTTTAAACAATCTCCATCTTTGATTTTATTTAATACAATCATAAAAATAAAAAAGTTTATTTTTATTTAAGGTATTGAGGTCATTAAAGTCAATTGTATTCTCACAACTTTTATCGATAAGTTTATCAAAATATCTCATATGCTTATATTGATTATTCTCTTCAAAGAAAAGTACATTTTTTTATCTTTATTCTTAATACACTTCACTTGAATTAAATCTTTACATCTCTTATCTCTTTACTTGGCTAACTTATATAAATCAATAAATGTTGAATCATATATTGCGTTCTTAGAATCCTATGAGTCACTCTATATCTTTCCCAATTCTTCGAAGCTTTTATATCTAAATCAATATTTTTAACAAATTTTTTTATTTTGATCTTTTCTTATATATTTTGATATCACCATCAATTATTTTACTAATAGGAGTTTGTTATGACTCAACCCATTATGCTGGATCAATCTAAAGTGCAGGAACAAACAATAATTTGGATACAAAATGCCGAGAGAGAGCTAAATATACAAACAAATCAAACTCTAGATAAGGGTAAAGAGGGATGGCAATCGACAAGACAAACGAGATCCACAGTGGATGGAAGATTACAAAAAATAACTGTAGAAAATCTTGTAACAAAATTATATTCAAATTGTTAGGTTAGTTAGCATAATAACTATCATCAAGAAAGGAAGAGGGAAGGATATCTATAACTATAAATACTTGAGTCGATTCCAAGAGGGGAGGAAAAAAATACAAAGATTTCAAGAATAATTTTATCTACCTCTCCAGTTTTCCTTTTCTTTCCGCTTCTCTTTTTTTTCTTTCTTTCTGGAGTTACCATCCACTCGAAGGCTTGCACAATGGTACACGATAAGTGACCGTATCAACTGGTGCTCTTGTAACATGAAGAACTCAATTTAGCCGGTGTATTGAAAGCCATGCAATTACAGAATGAAGTTCAAATGGAAGAGATTCAAAGATCAATGAGACATTCGAAAGAACAATTTTTTGTCATCAATAAAACATTGCAACAATTTCAGACATTTATGATCTCCATGGACAGAAGAATGAATGAACTCTCCGAATCAAAAGTACCATCACCAGTTTTCGAGAAGGAGGACACGATGATAACACTGCAAACCCCCATTTAAACAACAACATTCAAGCCGACAAATGCAAGAAATACCATCAATAAGATAGAGCTACCTCATTTCAACAGTTCAGAAGTCAATACATGAATCTTTAGAGCAGAGGAGTATTTTGATTTTACAATACCCTTGAAAATCAAAGAACTCGTATTGCATCTTTTATTTAGAAAGGGCGGGCAACAACTTGGTACCAATGGTCCAAGTTAAAAGGTTAAGATATGTCCTGGCGAGGTTTTGCTTCGATCTTTACAAGCCCGTTTTGGTGTTTCTCAGTATGAAGATCTACATGGGAATCTTTCCAAACTAGCCCAAAAAGGAACGGTTCTTGAGTACCAATTTGAACTTGAAGAATTAGCTTATCCAGTCCCAGGACTTTCTGAATTTTCGTTAGTAAGTTTCTTTATATCTGGCTTGAAGCCTGAATTAAGAAGGGAGCTTTTATTAGCAAAACCTCTTACATTATTGGAAGCAACAGAACTTGCAAGAATGCATGTGACCAAAATTCAAGAATTACTTAAACAGATAGCAAAACCTTGGCCATATAATCATTCTTCTTCTAATACTTATCAACAGAAACTCAGTGGGTCTACATTTCAGGTAAACGGCTCTTCTAATAGATTCAAGACATGAATTGCAAGTTCATAATAAAACACATTCAGAACCTAACTTACCAGTTCGCAAATTAACACCAGCTGAGATTCAAGCCAAAATGGAAAAAGGATTATGTTTCAATAGTGATGCAAAATTCGGACCCAATCACAAGTGTCAAAAGTAAATTTTACGCACTTTTGGGCACGGATGAGTATGCAAATGACGAAGAAATTCAAGAAACAGAACAAGTGGAAAATTCTGAATTAATAGACTTATCACAAATATGTCTAGATGCTCTTGAGGACAAATTAATCCCCAGTCACTACGTTTAATAGGTTTGATCAATTCTTATCAGGTGCATGTCCTTGTGGATAGTGGCAGTACTCATAGTTTTATACAAGATCAACTTGCAAAACGTTTGGGACATATCAGTTCACAGGTTAAACCATTTAAAGTGTATGTTTGTAATGGGGATTTTCTAGTTTGTACTCAAAAATGTTTATCAGTCCAAATGCAAATACAGGGTCATCAGTTTACTGTAGAATTGTTTATATTAGCTTTTAAAGGGGCTGATATAGTACTGGGAATGCATTGCTTACAAACTCTAGGACTAGTTTTACATCACTATACCAAATTAACAATGAAATTTCAGTGGCAAGACCGAACCATTCAATTGTAAGGAGAGCCACAATTATCACCAGAACCAGTTTCTTTTCACAAGCTGCAAGCAATCATTAATAACAAGTCAACTGAATGCTTCTTCCAAATTCAAGCATCTGAACCAAAACGTGAAATATTGCCATTACAATAAGATCTTACGGAGTTATTGAAGAAACGACAAGAGGAGCTACCATCGTCTATATTTTTTATATTACATAAGTGGTTCAACAACTTTTTGCAGTGCCACACCAATTATCGCCACACAGAGGCATTGATCATCGCATTCCCTTAGTACAAGGAGCTCAACCAATCAAGGTAAGACCTTATAGATATCCTCATTTTCAGAAAGATGC
Organism: Cymbidium sinense; assembly: GCA_021442155.1. NCBI lineage: Eukaryota > Viridiplantae > Streptophyta > Magnoliopsida > Asparagales > Orchidaceae > Cymbidium > Cymbidium sinense. Next base: position 60,849,921 of record CM038233.1, read on the forward strand.
TATAGAAAAGTTAGTACAAGAAATGTGTGAAAATGGCATTATAAGATCAAGTTAGAGCCCGTTCGCAAGCCCTGTTATTTTAGTAAAGAAAAATGATGGTAGTTGGCGATTTTGGATTATAGGCCTTAAATGCAATTACCATGAAAGATAAATTTCCGATTCACAATTGATGAACTTTTGGATGAATTACAAGGCACCACGCTTTTTTAAAATTGATCGTCAGATATCATGTATGCATAGCAAAGATATTCACAAAACAAAGATTTCGAGCTCTTGACTGATACTTTGAGTTCTTGGTAATGCCATTTGGCCATACAAATGCACCTTCCACATTTCAATCATTGATGAATCATATATTTTGGGCATATTTGCGAAAAGTTGTCATGATTTTTTTTTTACATTTTTTGATTTACAGTGGATCTCTAATTGACCAAGAAAAAGCATTTAGCTGCAGTTTTTCAATGTTTACATTCTAACCGCATGTTTGTAAAGTTGAGCAAATGTTGTTTTTGTTAAAAAGAGGTAGCATACTTAGGCCATATTGTCACACAAAATGGTGTTACTCGACCCAAGTAAAGTGTCACTTCCACAACTAAGAGGATTTCTGGGCTTAATGGGATATTATCGGAAGTTCATCTAACAGAAATATTAAAGAAAGATGCTTTTTATGGGATGATTTAGCAAATTCTGTATTTCAACAACATAAAGAATTAATGATATCAGCTCCAGTATTGGCTTTACCTGATTTCACAAAGCAATTTGTTGTGGAGAAAGATGCTTCCAATACCGGTTATTGGTGCAATATTAATTCAAGACAATCACCCTAGCGGATTTTGGCGGCATTTATTTACTTTGAGTGGTACTAAACTGGATTATAGCATAGCATATTATCCGCAAACAGAAGTTTTAAACCAAAGTTTTAAACCATTGTTTAGAACAATATTTGAGAGCGTATGCCTTCAACCAACCTCGACTTTGGTCTGTCTATTTGAGCTGGGCTGAGTTATGCTATAGCACCAGCTTTCATACAGCTATTCAAATGACACCCTTTCAAGCCTTATATGGAAGAACACCAACGATACCAGCATATATTCGATGCAGTGCTGCGATTGCAGCGGTGGATTCTCCATTGATTGAAAGACAGGCATTAATACGACTGTTACGCCAAAATTTAGAAGCTGCACATGCTCGTATGAAAAATATGGCAGACAAGCATAGAAGAGCTATTAAGCTCAACGAAGGTGACCTCGTTATGGTCAAGTTAAGACCATACTGTCAACATTCATTGACAGCAAGATCAAATCAAAACTTGCTAAAAGATTTTATGAACATTTTGGCATTCTTAAGGCGATTAGCCCTGTTGCATATAAAATAGAGTTACCACCAGAGAGTCGTATTCACCCAGAATTTCATATCTCAGTTTTAAAACCTTTCAAGGGAGACATGCCAGTGAACAGCAACAACTTACCAGATTTCAGCTGGAATAATAGACCAATGTTACTTCCAGAGGGTATTTTAGCTACTCGAAATTTCACATGTCGTGGAAATCAACAATTCCAGGTATTAGTTAAATGGACCCATTCTGATGTGAAAGATGCTACATGGGAAGTTTTTAGTTCTTTATGCAGGTTCTTGAAGGCGAAGGGGCTATTATGACTCAACCCATTATGTTGGATCAATCTAAGGTGCAGGAACAAACAATAAATTGGATACAAAATGCCGAGAGAGAGAGAGAGAGAGAGAGAGAGAGAGAGAGAGAGAGAGAGAGAGAGCTAAATATACAACAAATCGAACTCCAGATAAGGGTAAAGAGGGACGACGGTCGAGGAGACAAAGAGGAGCTCCGCAGTGGATGGAAGATTACGAAAAATAACTGTAGAAAATCCTGTAACAGAATTATATTCAAATTGTTAGGTTAGTTGGCATAATAACTATTATCAAGAAAGGAAGAGGGAAAGATATCTATAACTATAAATACTTGGAGTTGATTCCAAGAGGGAGGAAAAGAAAACAGAGAAGATTTCAAGAATAATTTTCTTCTTCCATTTTCTCTGTTTTTTTTTCCTTTCTTTCTTCAAGGCTTGCAATTGGTATACTGTAAGTGAACCATATTAGAGTTTTTCATTTTGAATCTCCAATTATATTTTTACAACATGTTTAATATTACTTGATACTTTTTTTTTTATATAATATTAACTTCAAACTCCTAAGATCTTGTAGTACAAGATAAAAAATATTTTTATTAATATTCTTTAAGTACCCATATCTAATATTAAGATAATATTTGATTCATTTTCATCTTTCAACCCTTTATTTAAAATCTAAAATCAGTAGTCGATGTTACTTAAACTTCCACTTGAAATGACTTTACAATCTAAGTGATCTCTTTTTCTTAGAAAAAAATAATCAATTTATGCTTTACTAGTTCCATTCCTATAAATGATAATATGCTCTTTTTTTAATTAAACTATTAGCATTTAAAAATTATAAGATAAACTAAAATTCAAGATGATCATATCTTTTCATTAGTCATTTTAAACTAATTCCTACTATGAATATTTTTAAAATCTTCTATCACTTACTAATATGTCTATTTAAATCTCTCCAATAAGCACTCTTTCTTCAAGAGGAATCTTTTGTATTGATTTTTCTAAGTTATTCTAAAAATTTTCTTTTGAGCATAAATACAAACCTACTTGAGGAGCATAAACACGTATAATATTAATAATTTTATCATAAACAATAATTTTTAAAATTATAATTCTATCTTCAATTTTATTAATTTTTATAATATTATCTTTTAAATCTTTATCTATAATTACACATACATCATTTCTATTATGACTTTTACCTATACTAATGTTTAAAACTTAAATTTTGAACATCTTTGATCTTCTCTCCAATCCATTTAGTTTTTTTTTTTCTTTGAATACAAACCTACTTGAGGAGTATATTTATCTTTATATAAACCATAATATCTATTAATTCTATTAATTTAGTTGTGAAAGCACATATTTTAAGTTTATGTCCTAATTTTAATTTCATGGACTAACTTCTTTTCTCACATTCATTTATAATGGAGAAATCATTGCTTATTTAACACCACCTGGGGGCTGATGCAATTGTCCTTATACACTTTTCACTATATTTAGGCTATATGATACATTGCTTTTAAGAAACTCTCTAGCATCGACATAATATATTAAATGATTTATGACATGATTTTTTTTTTGTTGACAAATTTTATATTGGATGTTGCCTATCAAATACAACCCTCCACCTTTTTCATCCAGAGCTTAGGACGTGACAACGATAATTTAAAGTTTGATTACAAATGTAGAAACTAACATAAAGTTCAAACCTTCTAAGCTATTGGCGTCTACTAATCAAAAGCTAGACTTTCCATTTTTCTCACATGTTTTAATATGGTCTTAATTCTGTATCTGAATTTGTCTGGAGAGAAGAGTTCTGTTCAATGTCAATTCGGGTCTGGCTTGGTTTGAGTGAGGCTCGTTGAGTTGACTCACTGAGTATTGAACTACCGAAGTTACAAATACCGGGAATAACTCGAGGCGTGGTGACGTCGGATATAGCGTGTTGTAACTTGGTCGATCGATCACCGGATCGAGTGTGTCTTGAGCTTGAGCCGGATGTCGGATTATTTCGTGGCCCTTGGATGTGTTTCTTGATCACACGGTTCTGATGTGTTAATGGCGTTAGTGGATTACGTGTCGATCGATGGTGATGGGGAGATGGCCGTCATCAGCGAAGGAGCGTCGGATCCGATCTCCGTGGATGAAGCTTGCGGAGGAAGCCACTCGTTTCAAATTGGAAACGACGTGCCGGGTCTAGCAGTCATTCGACATTCGAGTCCTTGAGATCCAAAGGAAGAGCTCTGGAGAAAGATGGATCTAGAGGGAGAGAGTTGGGGTTTCACCGGTCTTAAGGGAGGATTCCGGCTACGTCCACCGTAGGAAATGCTCAGAGGAGGAAGAAAAAGATTGGAGTCAGAGGAGGAGGAGTTTCTTGAGATAAAATTCCATCCATTGTTTGCTATTCTCATCCCTATTTATAATTTTCTGATGTTCTTCTTAGATAGCTATCTTCTATGACTCTAACTCAAGCTACATTCCATTAAGTATCCGCTTTTGTCTAATCAATATCGTTGTGGATATTATTGATGCTTGTAGTCTGAGTTATTACTCAGACCGTCGTATTTTCTCTCCGGTTCTTTGGGAGCTTTTCTTGTTCTGGAATTATTTATCCTCGCTTTGTTTTTTTGTCTCTAAAAAAAATTGTTAACTTGTTTTGTAATAATTTTCTATTTCATTTCTTTATTCCTCTCTGTTCGAGGTTGTAATTTATTCTCTATTTGATGTTATAATTTCTTCATACTTGTGAAATCCTTTAGCCAATCTGGCCTTCTTCTGTTTCTTTTATTTTTGTTGTTGGATTGGGGATATGGGTTCATATCATTACTCCCCTCCCCCACATTGACCTTATCCTCAAGGTCAAATTCAGAAAAAACTTCCTGCATTTCTTTCTCTGTTACCCAAGATGTATCTTTCTTCCTTCCCAAGAGTACTTCTTTGATTTGTTGATCTCCCCTTAGTATAGTTCTGTGGTCCAGAACTTTGATAGGTTTAATCATCATTTTGTCCTTCTCTGAATTGGGTTGATAATTATGCTGGATGTATATTAGAATCTTGTCTGTATGGTTTTAATCTGGATATATGAAATACATTATGTATTCTTGTTGTTGCAGGCAATTCAATTTTATAAGCCACAGTTCCTATTTTCTGTAGTACTTTAAAAGGCCCATAATATCTCTTTTGTAATTTGGTGTATTGATTCCCAGTCACCAAAGTCTGCATAGGGTTGTATCTTGACTAATACTAAGTCATTGACTTTAATTGAAGTTCTCTTCTATGCTTATCACCCACTGTTTCATTCTGCTTTGCTTGTTGTAGATTGGTTTTCATTTGTCAGAGCATCGGTCCCTCTGTTGTAACATCCTTTTCACTGCGTGTTGGATGTTGTCATTTCACTGTGAGATATTACGTGAGGGGAAGTTTGCCATATACAATTTGAAAAGGGTCTTCTTTGTTGATGTGTTGATTGAAGTATTATATGAGAATTCTGCTCATGGTAGGAATTGTAACCATACCTTAGATGTGTCCAAAACAAAACTCCTTAGATATTGTTATAGGACTCTGTTAGTTACCTCTGTTTGTCCATCTATCTGAGGATGGTAAGCACTGCTGTCTTTTAAAGTAGTCTCACTTAATCTGAACAATTCTTGCCAGAAATTGCTCATAAACAATGGGTCTCGACACTATTCCTTGTGGAATACCATGTAGCTTAACAATGTTCGATAAAGATCCGAGCTATATAAACGCAGAAAAATTGTTTGGTAAAAAAATGAGCATATTTTGATAGTCTATCTACCACTACTAGTATGGCTGTTTTATTATGATACTTGGGTAAACTAGTAATGAAATCCATTGATACCTCCTCCCATATGTCTTGTGGTATGGGTAGTGGTAAGTAACCCTCGGCCTGTATCATATTTGACTTGTTGACAAATATGGTAGATTGATACAAAATGTTTAATTTCCTTTTTCATCTGTTTCCAGTAGAATTGTTGAGTAATTCGGGTCGTTCTTCCAATGCCCTCCTATTGGTGTTGAATGTAGCTCTCTTATGATCTTATTTTTGAGTTCTGAATCTTTTGCTATTACAATTCTGTCTTTGAACTGAATTAGCCCTTTTACATGTCTGTATTTAGGGAATAATTCTAGATTTTCAGAAATTTTCTTGTATAATTCTTGTAATTCCCTACTAGCTTTTGTCTCCTCTGTGATTTGTTGCATAAGACTATTGTCTTGTTGAGTATATATTGATAGGTTGGATGATATTATGGTTTCTGTTTGATCCTCAGTAGAGCTGTGTTTTGTTTTAAACATTTTTCCTGACAGCATCACCGTTTTGTTTGTGCCTGGTTTATATTCAATAGTATAATCATATCCGAATTTGATCAAAACTTTGCTATTCAGGGGTTTGAATTGTTTGCCGCATTAGTTCTCTTATGCTTTTTTGGTCAGTTCTGATAGTAAACTTATTGCCCAGCAAGTATTGTCGCCATCTTGCAACTGTTTTAGTTATAGCATACAATTCTCTTACATATGTTGATGCTTTCTGTAAGGCTGGTGAAAGTTTCTTACTGAAGTAAGCAATAGGATGATTGTGTTGTAACAGACCTGTCGTACCATGCATCTGTTTCAATGATAAAGGGTTGATCAAAGTTTGGATATGCTAACTAATCTGTTGTCATTGCTTGTTTTAATTTGATAAAAGTGTTGTTTCCTCTTATCAGGAAGTTGTTTGGCTAACATAGAGGTTAGGGAAGAAGCAATTGTTGCATAATTTTTTGACAAATTTTCGACAGCTGTTAAACCCAAAAAACCTCTCAATTCTTTGACTGAAGTAGGTAACAGCCATGCTTGCACTGCTTGAATCTTTTTGGGATCCACTTCTATGCCTTGTGCATATAAAATATGACCTAAATACTCAATTTTTTCTTGTACAAATGAGCATTTGGAGGGTTTAATAAACATTGAATGCTGTTTGAGTTATTTCAGCACTTCATGGAGATGATATTGGTGTAACTCCAAGGTTTTACTGTATATGAGAATATCATCAAAAAACACTAAGGCAAACTTTCTTAGGAATGATTTAAGGATTGCATTCATCAAGGCTTGAAATTTTGATGGTGCATTTGTTAGTCCAAAAGGCATAGCCAAAAACTCATAGTGTCCTTCATGAGTACTAAAGCTATTTTATAAATGTCTTCCTTGCCATTCTTATCGGTGATAACTCTTAGGTCCGCTTAGAAAATAAGTTAGCTCCATGTAATTCATCCATGAGTTCTTCAGGGGTTGGAATAGGAAATCTGTCAGGTATAGTGACTTTATTGAGGGCTCTATAGTCTACACAAAATCTCCAGGTGCCATCCTTCTTTTTGATTAATAATGCTGGGGAAGAGAAAGGGCTGATACTTTCTCTGATTATGCCACTTTCCAACATTTCTTTGATTAACCTTTCAATTTCATTTTTTTGAAAATGTGGATACCTATAATTTTTAACTCTCACAGGTTGAGTTCCAGGTGGCAGATGGATTTGATGGTCTATATTTCTTCTTGGAGGTAAGCTTGTTGGGCTTTGAAATAACTCCTGGTAAGTGCTTAGTATTCTTTGTATTCCTGCAGGCTATTTATTGAATTCTATTATAGAGGAATCTGTTTCCTCTGTTATTTGACTCATCTGGAAGCAAGATATTATTTCTTTCTGTTGCTGCAACTTAGTGAACTGATGAAGAGAAATTCTGTCCACTGTTGCTGCTGTATTTCCTTGCAGCTGCACTAATCTGTCATTAAAGTAGAATTTCATTGTCAGCTTCTTGTAATCAAATGTACATTCACCCAACTGTTCTAACCATTGAACCCCCAAAACTATATCTGCTCCTTGCATGGGTAACGTGAGCAATCAATGATAAAAGTATTGCCTTGTAGTTGAATAGGGAGATTAGAACATATGCCTGAACATTTTAAAGTTTCCCATTGCAACAAAAAGACTTTGGAGTTACTTTGAAATCAATAAATTTTGCTAATTTTGATTGAATGAAATTGTGGATGGATCCACCGTCAATCAAAACTTGTACTTTTTATTACCAATCAAACCTTGTAATCTCAAGGTTCTAGGATTAATCGACTGTAAATGCATTGAGGTGATTTCGTGAAATTCTTCTTGTAGATTTTGCAATTGATTCGCTTTCTGTCAGAAATCGCTCTTGATCTTCATTGATCACCGTTAGAATAAACATTTTTGATTTGCAAATGTGTCCTCTGATACTTATCATCACAATTAAAGCATAATCCCTTCTTCCTTCTTTCATCTAGTTGTGTTGAGTCGGCCGGATGGGAATGTTTTGTTTATTGAGCATCACATTATTTTGGTTGATTGTTGGAATTATTGGAGGTGTTGGCAGTAAAGGTGGTTGATAGCTTTGATTTTGTTTATTTTGTTGAGCTTGGTGTGCTATGTAGTTTCTTGGCATTGTTAAATCATCAGCTAGCCTGTCCTCCATCAGTTTAGCTAACTGGAAGGCTTGCTGTAGGGAACTAGGCTGCAATGCTCTTACTTCCCTTTTTATATCCTGTCTTAAACCAAATTCAAAACAGCTCTGTAAGAATTCAGGTGGAATACCTGATATCTGATTTGCCAATTCCTCAAATTCATTATAAAATTGCTAACCTGTATTTTTCTATTGTAATTTGGCAAGTTCACCCCTTAAATCTCTGTACAAAGATGGGCCAAATCTCTGAATAACTTGTTCTTTAAATTGTGTCCATGAGTGAAGTTGTTTATTAAGATGCATCCACTGATACCAGCTTAATGCTGGTCCATCCATGTATACCGATGCAATTAAGAACTTCGATCTTGATAGGCTATAGTATTGAAAGAATTGGTTTGCTTTTAAATAGCCAACCTCTAGGATTGTCTCCATTGAATCTTGGCATATCAACTTTCAGTGTCTATTGTTGTGTGGTGGTTGTTGTCTAGTGGGAAAGGAAATTTCGATGAGGAGGGTACATACCTGTGATTGTTGTTGTTCTTGATGATTGCTTTCTAATTTTTCTTCAATTGTTGATAGTCTTCTAGAGACTTCATTTAATATCATGGTTATTGAAGACATCTGTTCATCTGTTTTATTCGCCTTCCTGAACTCATCTATGGTCTTTCTGTGTCTTCTCGCCATTTGTATTGATTGATGTAGTCAACGAGAGCACCAATATGGTCTTAATTTATCTCAATTTGTCGGAGAGAAGAGTTCACGTTTCTATGTCAATTCGGGTTTGGCTTGGTTTGAGTGAGGCTCAATGAGTTGACTCACTGAGTATTGGAACGCCGAAGCTACAAATACGGAATAACTTGGGCGTCGAGACGCCGGATATAGCGTTGTAACTTGGTCGTTGATCCGATCACCGGATCGAGTGTCATTGAGCTTGAGCTTGAGCCGCCGGATCGGATTATTTCGTGGCCCTTGGATGTGTTTCTTGATCACACGCTCGATGTTAATAGCGTTAGTGGATTACGTGTCGATCGGATGGTGATGAAGTCGTGGGTAGATGCCCGAGGCGAAGGAGCGGTGGATCGATCCGCCGCTTGATGAAGCGCGGAGGAAGCCACTCGTTCAATTGGAAACGACGCGTCTAGCGTCATTCAACATTCGAAGTCCTTGAGATCCAAAGGAAGAGCTGGAGAAAGATGGATCTAGAGGGAGAGAGTTTTTCACCGGTCTTAAGGGAGGATTCCGCCACGCCTACCGTAGGAAATGCTCGAGGAGGAGAAAAAGATTGGAGTGAGGAGGAGGAGTTTCTTGAGATAAAATTCCATCCATTGTTTGTGTTCTCATCCCTATTTATAGTTTTCGATGTTCTTCTTAGATAGCTATCTTCTATGACTCTAACTCAATTCTATTACATGCTAAGTATCGCTTTTGTCTAAGCGAATATCGTTGTGGATATTATTGATGCTTGTAGTCTTATTGGTTATTTTCTCAGATCTCGTGGTATTTTCTCTCGGTTCTTTGGGAGCTTTTCTTGTTCTAGCTGGAATTATTTATCCTGCTCGCTTTTGTCTCTAAAAAAAAGTTAACTTGTTTCGTAATAATTTTCTATTTCATTTCTTTATTCCTCTCTGTTCTGAGGTTGTAATTTATTCTCTGTTTGATGTTATAATTTCTCCATACTTGTGAAATCCTTTAGCCAATCCGGCCTTCTTCTGTTTCTTTTGTTTCTGTTGTTGGATTGGGGATATGGGTTCATATCATGTTTTCTCCATAAAATAAATTTGATTCAAATTGTTATTTCAACCTCTTAACCACATACCACTTGCAAATAAATAAAATGGGTTCATTGCCCATATACAAAAAATCATATTTCTAGCTCTATTAATCTATGCCCAACTATCTATATAGTGTGCAATTAGCTACAATTTTATTTGTTGATCCAACTATTCACCTTTTTATGTTAAATATGGTGGATAATTGGCTCCAATTTTCTTTAAACCTTTCATACATCCACAACTCTAGTTATATCCAACAATGAGACTGATTATAAATTTTAATATTTTAAATATAATATACAATTAAGAAATAGAGGGAGGTGGTTGAACACAACATACATATACCTTAAGGCTGTAGAAGAATCGACCATCCGATAAGTTACTCATGATTTCGACGGTTAGAGCTTGTTCATGATCCAACATTAACTAATCGAATGAGCTTGCAGCTTTTATAAATTCTCGATTGCTAAATGAACAAGTTTGAATAACTTGTTGTCCAGATTCATTTATATTCAATAACAATATCATTTAAAGCTCGTGAACAAGCTTGTTGAGGAGCTTGATTACGCCTAATAAGGCTTGCTTATAAATAGTATCATTTAAAATTTTATTTTTAAGCTTAATAAACTTTAATTAATATAGGTTGTTTATATTTTTGAATAAGTTGCTTGAGCAAGCTTGATTAAAGCTTGTTTATTTTATTAAACCAGCTGCTTGTTAACAAGCTTGATACGCCTAATATGAACCGAGCTTGTGAACAAGCTTGAGCTTGAACAAACTTTTTTAAACTAGCTCGAGCTTGAGCACTATCCTATAACCTCGAATCGAAGTTCGCGAGCTCGAGCTCGATAATGATATCTGAAGCTTGAACTCGAATAAGCATATACTGACTGCCTCGGTTCATTTGCTGCCTTAATATACCTGTATCAATACATATTAGTTCCCCTTGAAAGGAACTAATGGACACATCAACAAAATAAAAGCCCTCTTGAAAGGTGTTTTCTCGGCTTGGCCACATCAACAAAACAACTCATATCAATGTTAAAATTGATCCTTTCCGGCATTTTATTTCTCTCCATTGTAGTATCTTTCTTCAAGGGTAATTAATCATAATATAGTATTATGAATTAATTTGTGAAAATATATTGGTGAGAATGATGAAAAATGATTAAAAATTAATCTAATTTAATCTTTATTGATTAATGATTATTAAAAACTAAATATTCTATATATTTACAAATCAATTAAAATTATTAATAATATTATAATTACTAATAATACATCAGAATCATGTTAAATTTTTTGCTAAATTTTACTTCAACACATAAATCCTCAATAACAATCAAATAATTTATCAAGATTTATTTAAAAATAACAAAATATTATGACAAAAATAGTCCATTAAAAATAATATAGTAATTAAAATAATTAAGTTAAAAATTATAAGTATATAAAAAACAAATTATGTAAAAAAAAAAAACAAACGTGTAAAGTGTTATTGAGTATTTAATATATAAATATTAACGATATTTTATTATATTTAACTCAATCTTGATAAACTATTTAGTGTTATTGAGTATTTATAAATGAATATAAAATTTAGCAAAAATGTATTATTAGTAATTACAACATTATTAATAAATTCAATTAATCTATAAATATGTAAAGTATTTTAGTTTTTCATAATCGTTAATCATTAAAGATTGAATTAGATTAATAAGAGATGTACTAATCTATCAAAAGAGCAAGACTGAATTAGTGACTAAAATCTTTAAAGTTTCTATAATTAGAAGCAATAAAAATCTTAAATAATTATTCAAGTGTTTGGTTTGTACTGCTTAGGTCACATGAAATCGAACTTATTTATTTATTTATAACAAAAATGCTCTAATGTTGCCCAATTGATCATGCAGACAGTGATTTGACAAGTTTATATTTATTTATTTTTACAATAAAAAATCCACCGCCTCTTAGCTCGAGGGCGGCTGGTGGAATTCCTGACCGTTCAATCCTCCGGCAGGTGCCTATATCTAAGGTGGGAAAAATAAGTGGGCATCCAGTGGGTAATGAATGTGGGGACTCAGAGATTAGTCATGACATCCCCACTCACAAGATGGGTGGGGTGGATACCCATTGCAAAAAAAAAAAAAAAAAAAAACCCTAAGAGATAATTGCTATACAGAAAGATAGTGAAAATAGTAGTCAAGTTCTTATTAAACATGCAAGTACAACCCAAAAACACATACTTTTTTTTACAATAGGCAAGCTAACCTCAAAACACCTACTTTATTATTTCAGGTAAGCACAACATAAAATAAATTACACACTCTCCAACATGAGCAAGTACAGCCACATACAACTTGAAATTATAAAATAAAAAGAAAAGTATAAATCTTCAAATCTAACTCTCGGATTTTAAAAAGATTTTACTCTCAATCTTACTAAACTATAAGATGACAAATACAAGAAAGCTCACAAAATTTTATTTGTTAATTTTGAAAATAATTTAAATAATGAATGTAATGATATGAATCTCGAACTAATACAAAAATAGAAAAACAATGCAATTAAAATATATATGAAACTATGATCAATGATCATAAATTAAATCATATGAATGAAGAATGATTAAGAATCTAAAGAAATTAGAAAATCAAAATCAAAACCTTATCATTCAATATGAGAAAACAAAATCATTAAGCACACTTAAATGAACTTAAAAATTATCATACTCAAGCCCTTTGAAAGAAAGTTTAGAGAGGCAAGATCAAGCTTGATTGACTCTTCCATTGTAAGATATAGGATTGAAGAAGATGGTGTGATCTCCTCTTGAGAATGTTTGAAGTGAAAGAGGATGAGAAAAGAAACTTGGATTCTTAAAAGAACAAGCTCCATAGAAAACTTTTTGTAAGTGATCAACCAAGACTAGTGTTATCAAGAGAGTGTCATGATACAAATGCAAGACAATAAATAGATTAGGGCAAAAAGGAGAGGACAACCAAGCATAACAGATAAGGCTAGTTGGCCAAGCATAAATTTATTTGAAAATTTTTCAATATTTAAATAAATTAATTTGAATTTGAATTTGAATCAAGTAATGAAGAGAAGAAAAATTTATGTAGTTTAATTAGCTTAAATAATCATTAATTAATCAGGAGAATAATAAGGAACTAATTCAAAAATAAAATAAATTAAATACAATAAATAGGTGGGATGACCAAGACTTTCTTTAATCGGATCTATCATTAATTAATGCAAATCAATCATTGAATTAATTAAGAAACAAATTAACAAGTAATTTGAAAATTGAATACAAATTTAAAATTGAATTTTGAAAAATAAGGAGGTAGACCAATGTAGTTTCTAAAATAAGATTTTACAAAGAAAGAGATAATTCAATTCAATGTAATTCAATTTAAATTTGAATTCAGTTTAATCAAATCAAATAAAATTGATATGAATCTACAGGAGTGGGCTACCAATACCTTCAAATAATGGAGGAAATAAATTTGAAAATAATGCAATGCAAAATTCAAATTTAAAATTATATAAAAATAAAATTATTAATGCAATAATTCACTAATTAAATTAGAAAAATAATTTGAAATAAGGAACTTCTTAATGAATCCAAGTCTAAGCTAAATTGATTGTTCTAAGCTAATTGATCAAGTTGGGTTTAGTAATTTATTTTAAACATTTAAAAAAAAAGATATTAATAGCTTCCAATTGTATGTTTGTTATCATAAAAATCAAATAAACTAAATCTTGGGGAGCCAACTATCTCCTTATTTTTTATGATGATAAAATGATATTAAAAGTGTATAAGGATGAAAGTGCAAAATAGTCTTATATCAACCTTATTGAAATAAATTTAATAAAATAAATCATGTATCCAAATAAATATTGTACCAAAGTGAATTATGCAATGAAATAAATCATGTCGCTCCTTTAAATATATTCATTTAAAATCAATATACTTATTTTTCCTTCTTTTTGCAACGTACAAAGGAAATGAAGGGGGTCAAAACATGAATAGTAGAATGCATGAATTTAAATGGAATGATCTAATATGTTGGGCATACATTTTAAATTACACAAAAAAATCTTCAAGTAAGTATTTAATAAAATAATATGTAATTTAAAATCAATAATAAGAAATTTAATATTAATATCATCTTTACACATATGATCTTTAATGAAATGGTGTATAATCTCAATATACTTGATATATTAGTGCTAAATAGGGTTTTTAATTAAACATATAGCACTAGTCTGATAGGAATGTGTCCTATCCTAATATTAAAGTCTTCTAACTATTGCTTTAACCAAGAAATATGAGCAACACAATTTATCATAGCTATGTACTCAATTTCAATAATAGACAGAGCAATAGAGTTCTATTTTCTAGAGGACTAAACACAAGTAATGATTCCAAAATTTGGCATATGTATGATGTATTTTTCTTATATATTTTGTAATCTACAAAGTCAACGTAATAAGCAACCAAATTACATGAAATTTTTTTTAGGGTACCATAATTCTAATTTAGAAATGCCTATAAAATAATGAAATATATGTTTGATTGTTATTAAATGAGAATATTTAGGATTGAGCTAAAAGGGTGCACACAAGCAAACAAGACATAATATTAAACCTATTAATACTAAGGTATAAAACTGAACCTATCATGATTTTATAAAGCATTTGATTAATAGATTTACTTGATTCATCTACATCTATTTTAGAAGAGGGTTATTGGAGTTTAATTAGATTTGGATCTTTTCATGTCAAATCTTTCAATCAATTATTTGTGTATTTGATTAGAAAATGAGGTATACATCTAATTTAGAGGAGGGGTTATTGGAGTTTAATTAGATTTGAATCTTTTCATGTCAAATCTTTCAATCAATTATTTGTGTATTTGATTAGAAAATAGAGGTATCATTTTTATGGTCTCACTTGAAGACCCAAGAAAAGTTGAGCTTACCTATAATACTCATTTTAAATTTCTTAGACACAAAAGAAGAGAACTCATGATATAAAGATTTATTTGTGCTCCTAAATATAATATCATCCACATATATTTGCATAATGATCAAATCATCGATTATATTTTTGAGGAATAAGGTAATATCTACGCTTCTCCTTCTGAATCCATAATCTATTAAAATTTTAACATATTATACTAAGCTAGTAGAGCCTATTTTAAACTATATAAAGCTTTCTTCAATTAAAAACTTAACCAAGAAGATTCAAGCTCTCAAAACTAAGGGTGCTCTACAAGGCATCTTGATCAATAAACACATTCAGGAATGCACTCTTGACATTCAATTGAAAGAGTTTATAATTCTCATTATAAGCACAACCTAATAACCTCAATTTTACTATAAGTGCAAATGATTCCTTAAAATCCATCCCTCAACCTATGTGTACCTCTATGTAACAAACTTAACCTTATTTCTAGCACTATAACTTGTGTCATCCAATTTATTCCTAAAAAATCATTTAGTTTCAGTAACATTTTGATCTTGTGTCTAGGGATTAGTTGGCGAACATTTTTTATAAATTAATTTTATTTTTCTTCTATAGCAATAATTAATAATTATCTTTTAGTGCTTCATCAATGAGTTTATTTTAAACTTAAATAGCAAAGTTGAATGATTAATCACATCTTTAAACTGTCTTCCAATCATAATACCTTAGGATGGATATCCTAAAATCAAATGCTTAGGGCGATTCTTATTATGCTTTTGTTCCATAGAGTCATCAACTTTCTCTTCC
This sequence comes from Cymbidium sinense, assembly GCA_021442155.1. NCBI lineage: Eukaryota > Viridiplantae > Streptophyta > Magnoliopsida > Asparagales > Orchidaceae > Cymbidium > Cymbidium sinense. Next base: position 60,865,608 of record CM038233.1, read on the forward strand.
AATTTTTTTTTTTTTTAAGATTATCAATTTCATCATCAACAACATCATTTGTAATAAAATTAAAAGAGTTTTTTATCAAAGATAAGACGCAATAATGTTTTTATAATTAATTTTATTTTATTAAAATTTATATGATTTTCCAAAAATGGAATATGATAAGAAAATTTAATCATAAAATTTATAATCAAACGTTTCCTAAAATTCTTTTTCATCATTCAAAATGAAGCACTTACATTTAAAAATATGAAGATCAACAATCCTAGTTTTTTTAAAAGAATAATTCATAGAGGGCCTTATTCAAAATCGATCTAAAATAAATTTTATTCATCACATAATAAGCAATATTCATAGCATAAACACAAAATAGTTTGATAAATTTATAATTATTCAACATAGCTCTACTCAATTCAATTTAAAGTCTATTCTTTTGTTCAACAACCCCATTTTTGAGGAGATCTCAGTAGATATATTATGCTTAATATCATATTCATCACAAAATTCTTCGATGATTTATTTTCAAATTCACCTTTATAATCAGTTTGAATCCTACTATCAAATAACCTCAATATCATTGAATGTATTTAGCAAATTTTCTCAAAACTCAAAAGCATCATTCTTATTTTTTTGAAAACATCACCTAAGCATATTTAGATAAATAATCTACAATCACAAAGCCATAAAATTTACAACCTAAAGTAATAGAGCTAACATTACAAAAGAAATTTATATGCAAAAGTTCTAATGGTCTAGATATAGAAATAATATTATTATTTTCAAAAGAATGCCTTAAATGCTTACTATGATGCATAACACAAACATAATTAAAAAAAAAAATTTTAATTTAGAGAAGCCATCAACTAAGGGTGCATTTAGGTATTGTGCAAAAAATCTTATGTGAGGCATGAAGAATTGCATTTTGGCCACATTTTGGAGAATCTAGGTGAAAAAATTGTATTTTCCAACATGGCCTAGTAGAGTGCGATGATTGCCAAAAAGCTATGATTTGACTTTTTAAAATCAAAAATTTGTAATACCAGCTGCAATATTTTTAGACAATAGCTTCTTTTATAATAGTTTCACTATTGCATTTTAAAACTTCTACGACTACCCAAAATAGACCCTAAATCACATTTAGGGGTTGTTGGTTGGATGCATTTTTGGTGCAAAGTAAATCAAATGAAGGAATTTTAACTTTTGGAGTGCTTGGTATGATGCAAAGTAAAATTATAAGGTAGTTATAGCACATTTTAAATACATTGGAAAGGGCATTTGTGGTGTATTTAGAATTCATCCAAATTGGATGAATTTCAAATACACCAATTAGTGTAATGTGAGAACGATCCTCACCCACCATTTGTCGCTACCCATCGCCTTTATCTGCTACCACCACCGCTATAACCCTTGCTGCCGGTTGTTACCACCACCACCCTAAACCCTAAGAAATATTTTATATTAAATTCATTCTACCCAAAAAAAAAAAAAAAAAAAACAAACAAACAATCTCACGTATTTGTAAATTTTCCATCCAAACAATTTTAAAGTAATTCAAATACATGACATTTACTTTACGTTACATTACATTTTGTTCATTGCATTTTTTTAGGCAACCAAATAGTTCCTTAGTGATCTTATTAAGTGAATATATGTTTTTGTGCCATAATCATACATCATCACAACTGCTTTTAAAATAAAATAAATTTAAATTTTCACTTCAAGAATTTTTCAAATTAATTAATTAAACATTTTTGTATATATAGCTAATTAACAAAATATTTTCTTTTCTGTAATGATGCAATATGATGTGTGAAATGCAACATCATTTAATCCTTTTTCAGAAAATTAACTAATAGAAATTAAATTATATTTTAATCCTTCTACAAGAAAAAAAACTTTATTTAAGGTTATGAAATTCTTACTTCTAAATCAAATGCTGATGATTTTACCTTTCTCCATAAGCTATGAATCCATCTTCACTTGGCTTTAAGTAATTTGTTATTATCAATAATCTTAGGCTTTGAATATCTGTTATTTAGTTATCACATATCATTTTTTTTTGCTTTGAAGGCATTGCCACAAAAATAAATTCATGGGTAAACTTTAATTTGAAATCCAAACTTGTTTGGATCACATTCATTATTATCATGAATTAGATATGTCATGAATTAATGCAAATTCATTATTGAATTAATTGGGAAATAAATCACGAACTAATTTGAAAATCAATTACAAATTTAAAATTGAATTTAGAATAACCAGGGATCGGCTAGTGTCATTTCCAAAACTAGGGTTTCACAAAGAAAGAAATAATTCAATTCATACTAATTTAAATTTAAATTTTAATCCACTTAAATCAAATCAAATCAAATAAAATTGATTTGAAGCAAGAGGGTTGGCCATGATCTTCAAATAATGGAGAAAATAATTTTGGAAATAATTTAATGCTTAATTCAATGTAAAAAAATATATAAAAATGAAAATGATCAATGCAATAACTCATTAAATTAAATAAAAATATTTCGAAATAAATCATGAAATTCAGCCATGCAATGATTTTACAAAGGAGTTTTCTTTGCAAAAGGAATTTCTATGTTTTATATGAGATAAATAGTAGGCTGGTTGTGCTATTTCTAAAGAGAAGTTTGATCAGATTAGTATAAGTTTCTTATGTTTTCTATTTTTTTTCATTTTCTCTGAACTGTTGTTTCTCATCTTTAGCATGATAGAACTCGTGTGACTTAACTGTTTACTCACTTTTTCATGATTTTTTTAATCTATTTTGGATTTTTTTTTTATGAAGTATAAAGTAAATAGGTAACATTTTTGGTGATATGTTCATATTTTTTTATATATGGAGGATGTATTGTTGAAGAATATTGTTAATTAGTATATTTCCTTGTTAAGTATGTCATTATAGATATATTAATTATTAAACCTGAATATATTTGTAATTTTACTCTCACCATTTAAATAATTTTGTGCATAGAATGAAGGAGTTTTTATAGCTTTTCCAATGAAATTTTATGAGATAAGTAACATTTCTGGTTATATGTTAATTTTTTTTATATGAAGGCTGTATTGTCGAAGAATATTGTTAATCAGTGTCTTACCTGTAAGCATGTTATTATAGTTATATTCCTTATTAAACCTGAATATATTTTTAATTTTACTCATAAGGAGCTTTAGTTTTATAGCTTCTCCAATGAAAATTTACTGTAATACATTTATTCATTAACTTTAGATAGAACTGATTCTGTGTAAATTATACTGCAGGGCTTCCTTGATTATTCTCCTTTTGATTATAGTTTATGTGGTTCTTGCATTTGCGTGCCATGGCGTCACTCTCCCCTCTTGTATTAGCCATTGAGTAAGATGGAACTCTTTTGTGAAATTTGCTAGCCATGTGTTAAATTTGTTTTGTTAGATTATCTTTATTTTTATTTAGTTGATGATTAATATATAGATGGATGGTCTTGTGTATATATCATGTGGCATTTGGTGCACTCTTGTGATTGATTTGAAATGCTATTGTAATTTTTTTTATGAGAAATATTGTATTGGGTCACTAAGTGTAATTTTATATGTGAAGTCATTTTTATTGTATATGAAAATGGTATAATAATTATAGGTGATGATATATGAGAAGAAAATAGACTAAGGGAGATATGAAGAAGGAATTTGAGTTGAAGTATTTGGGGAAACTTAAATATTTATTGTGAATGAAAGTTGGTATGTTTAAGAATGAAATTTTTCCTCAAGGAAATACACTCTTGATTTACTCATTGAAGGAGTAGATAGAAATCTATGGTTACTCTACTTGAAAAATATTGAAAGAAGAAAGAGAAGGATAGTGAACCAACTATTGATAAAGAAAAGTATCAATAGTTAATAGAATATCTCAATTTATCTATAATTAACTAGACTGGATAATACTTGGGCATTTTGTGTGGTAAATCAACTAATGCATTCTCCCAAACAAATTCTTTAGATTTTCAAATCATATATTAAAATATCTTAAAGGTAGTCCATGAAGAGGATTGATGTTTCATTAAATATAAAGAACGTAGAATGAGACAATTACAAATTAATTTGGAAGTAAGGATAACAAATCCACCTTAAGATTTTGTGCAAAATTATGTGAAACTTTTAGTCACTTGGAGAAGTAAGAAAGGAAAATAATGGTAGCTAAAGTAGTGTGGAAGCATAATTTTATGCTATTGTAGAAAGAATCTTTAAGTTAACTAGTTAAAAAGATTGATGGGGGATTTATAAGTACATAATAAATTAACTATAAGTCACTGTTATGATAAAAAATAAGTACTAATTATTATGAACAATCTTGTTCAACATGATATAATGAAACACATAATGATTGGTCATTTATTCATAAAAGATATTGAAGGTATTGAAATAAACCTATGTTATTTTGTTTTCATTATCTGACATCTTGTTCTTATAAAAATCCCAAATAAAGAGCCTTCGAAGATATACTAAGCAAATTAGGAATGATAATCTTTTACTTGAGTGAAAGTTTTGATAGAGAAAAACGTATTATTGATTAGAAGTTGATTACAAATACGTGGGGTCGGCTACATAAATCTTTTTTTTTCATTGTGTTCTATTAAGTGCCATAATCTCATTTAATTTTAATAAAATAATATTATTTTTTAATACTTCATAATTAAGCCTTTGCAGGTCTATCTCTATCTTTTTTAACATAAGTCAAATCAATACATCTACTCTCCTAACTGGGTCATCAAATGATCAGTGTTTTATGTGACTAAATCATCTAAGGCGACTCTCTCTAATCTTATTTGTCATTGGAGCTAATCCAACTATTTTACGTGTATATTCGTTTCTCATTTTATCTCCAAGTGTAAAATCATTCATCTACATGAGCATCCTCATCTCTACAACACTTAAATTTATACTTCTCTTTACTAGCCAACATTCTGCCATAAAGTGTTGCTGCCTTACCACTATCTTATAAAATTTTCTCTTGAGTCTAAGTAGTACTTTTCTATCACACAACGCTCGATGCATTCCTCTACTTCAACCGTCAACTTGAATTCTACAAATATAATTCCCATCTATTTCACTATTACTTATAACAACAAACCGAAGATCCTAAAACATTCACTCTTTTTAATGACTTGATTACTTATTGTCATAATCCTGCCAGAAATCTTACATCGAAATTAGACTCTATGTATTTGATTTTAGATCTACTCAAATGAAAGCCGCTAGACTCTAAGGTTGACCACTATAATTCAAGTTTTTCTTGAACTTCCTCTAGTCTTATCAACAAGAAGAATATCATCATCAAAAGTATACACCAAAGTACATCATCCTATAAATGTATAATAAGAACATCCTAAAAAAGCAAAATGATAAGGGCTTAAAGCCAATCCTTGATGTAATTCATTTGAAATAAGAATATACTTGGTCAATCCTCCTTGTGTTTGAATAGAAGTAATAGCTCCGTATACACCTTATTGACTTGAATATAAGCAATATTAATTGATTACTTTTCTAGTACTCTCCAAATTCCTTCTCTTGGAACTTTATCATATGCTTTCTCTAAATCAATAATTATCATATATAGATCCTGATCACTCTCTCTATTTCTCTCCATCAACCCTCTAAATAAATGTATAACAACCATAGTCGACTTACCCAACATGAAGTCAAACTGGTTTTAAGAAACTTTATATTACATCGTAACCTTTGCTTAATTATTCTCTCCCATAATTTTAAAATATGAGATATTAACTTAATATATAATTTATACATCTTGTGCATCACCTTTATTCTTAAAAATAGGAACAAACAAACTCTTTCCCTATTCATTGGGCTTCTTTTTAGTCTTTAAATTAATATTAAAAGAATTGATAAGCCAAGAAATTCTTTGATCTCCAAAGTTTTTTCACAGTCTATTAAAATATCATCAAGTCCAGTTGCTCTTTCACATTTCATTTTTTTAAACCATCTCCATCTTTGATTTTATGAATACAATCATAAAAATAAAAAAGTTTATTTTTATTTAAGGTATTGAGGTCATTAAAGTCAATTGTATTCTCACAACTTTTATCGATAAGTTTATCAAAATATCTCATATGCTTATATTGATTATTCTCTTCAAAGAAAAGTACATTTTTTTATCTTTATTCTTAATACACTTCACTTGAATTAAATCTTTACATCTCTTATCTCTTTACTTGGCTAACTTATATAAATCAATAAATGTTGAATCATATATTGCGTTCTTAGAATCCTATGAGTCACTCTATATCTTTCCCAATTCTTCGAGCTTTTATATCTAAATCAATATTTTTAACAAATTTTTTTTATTTTGATCTTTTCTTATATATTTTGATATCACCATCAATTATTTTTACTAATAGGAGTTTGTTATGACTCAACCCATTATGCTGGATCAATCTAAAGTGCAGGAACAAACAATAATTTGGATACAAAATGCCCAGAGAGAGCTAAATATACAAACAAATCAAACTCTAGATAAGGGTAAAGAGGGATGGCAATCGACAAGACAAAAGATCCACAGTGGATGGAAGATTACGAAAAATAACTGTAGAAAATCTTGTAACAAAATTATATTCAAATTGTTAGGTTAGTTAGCATAATAACTATCATCAAGAAAGGAAGAGGGAAGGATATCTATAACTATAAATACTTGGAGTCGATTCCAAGAGGGGGAGGAAAAAAAAACAGAAAGATTTCAAGAATAATTTTTATCTACCTCTCCAGTTTTCCTTTTCTTTCCGCTTCTCTTTTTTTTTTTTCTTTCTTTCTGTAGTTACCATCCACTCGAAGGCTTGGACAATGGTACACGGTAAGTGACCGTATCAACTGGTGCTCTTGTAACATGAAGAACTCAATTTAGCCGATGTATTGAAAGCCATGCAATTACAGAATGAAATTCAAATGAAAGAGTTTCAAAGATCAATGAGACATTCGGAAGAACAATTTTTTGTCATCAATAAAACATAGCAACAATTTCAGACATTTATGATCTCCATGGACAGAATGAATGAACTCTCCGAATCAAAAAGTACCATCACCTAGTTTTCGAGGAGGAGGACACGATGATAACTCTGCAAATTTAAACATTTAAACAACATTCAAATGCCATCAATAGATAGAGCTACCTCATTTCAACAGTTCAGAAGTCAATACATGAATCTTTAGAGCAGAGGAGTACTTTGATTTTTACAATACCCTTGAAAATCAAAGAACTCGTATTGCATCTTTTTATTTAGAAAGGGCGGCAACAACTTGGTACCAATGGTCCAAGTTAAAAGGTAAGATATGTCCTGGCGAGGTTTTGCTTCGATCTTTACAAGCCCGTTTTGGTGTTTCTCAGTATGAAGATCTACATGGGAATCTTTCCAAACTAGCCCAAAAAGGAACGGTTCTTGAGTACCAATTTGAACTTGAAGAATTAGCTTATCCAGTCCCAGGACTTTCTGAATTTTCATTAGTAAGTTTCTTTATATCTGGCTTGAAGCCTGAATTAAGAAGGGAGCTTTTATTAGCAAAACCTCTTACATTATTGGAAGCAACAGAACTTGCAAGAATGCATGTGACCAAAATTCAAGAATTACTTAAACAGATAGCAAAACCTTGGCCATATAATCATTCTTCTTCTAATACTTATCAACAGAAACTCAGTGGGTCTACATTTCAGGTAAACGGCTCTTCTAATAGATTCAAGACATGAATTGCAAGTTCATAATAAAACACATTCAGAACCTAACTTACCAGTTCGCAAATTAACACCAGCTGAGATTCAAGCCAAAATGGAAAAGGATTATGTTTCAATAGTGATGCAAAATTCGGACCCAATCACAAGTGTCAAAAGTAAATTTTACGCACTTTTGGGCACGGATGAGTATGCAAATGACGAAGAAATTCAAGAAACAGAACAAGTGGAAAATTCTGAATTAATAGACTTATCACAAATATGTCTAGATGCTCTTGAGGACAAATTAATCCCCAGTCACTACGTTTAATAGGTTTGATCAATTCTTATCAGGTGCATGTCCTTGTGGATAGTGGCAGTACTCATAGTTTTATACAAGATCAACTTGCAAAACGTTTGGGACATATCAGTTCACAGGTTAAACCATTTAAAGTGTATGTTTGTAATGGGGATTTTCTAGTTTGTACTCAAAATGTTTATCAGTCCAAATGCAAATACAGGGTCATCAGTTTACTGTAGAATTGTTTATATTAGCTTTTAAAGGGGCTGATATAGTACTGGGAATGCATTGCTTACAAACTCTAGGACTAGTTTTACATCACTATACCAAATTAACAATGAAATTTCAGTGGCAAGACCGAACCATTCAATTGTAAGGAGAGCCACTACCAGTTTCTTTTCACAAAGCAAGCAATCATTAATAACAAGTCAATGAATGCTTCAATTCAACCAAAAGCTGAAATATTGCCATTACAATAAGATCTTACGGAGTTATTGAAGAAACGACAAGAGGAGCTACCATCGTCTATATTTTTTATATTACATAAGTGGTTCAGCAACTTTTTGCAGTGCCACACCAATTATCGTCACACAGAGGCATTGATCATCGCATTCCCTTAGTACAAGGAGCTCAACCAATCAAGGTAAGATCTTATAGATATCCTCATTTTCAGAAAGATGCTATAGAAAAGTTAGTACAAGAAATGTGTGAAAATGGCATTATAAGATCAAGTTAGAGCCCGTTCGCAAGCCCTGTTATTTTAGTAAAGAAAAATGATGGTAGTTGGCGGTGTGGATTATAGGCCTTAAATGCAATTACCATGAAAGATAAATTTCCGATTCCCACAATTGATGAACTTTTGGATGAATTACAAGGCACCACAGGTTTTTTAAAATTGGATTTGCGTTCAGGATATCATCAAGTACGTATGCATAGCAAAGATATTCACAAAACAAAGATTTCGAAGCGACGATACTTTGAGTTCTTGGTAATGCCATTTGGCCATACAAATGCACCTTCCACATTTCAATCATTGATGAATCATATATTTTGGGCATATTTGAAAGTTGTCATGATTTTTTTTATGACATTTTGATTTACAACATCTCTAAATTTAAAAGCATTTAGCTGTTTTCAATGTTTACATTCTAACCGCATGTTTGTAAAGTTGAGCAAATGTTGTTTTGTTAAAGAGGTACATTTGTATATTGTCACACAAATGGTGTTACTCGACCCAAGTAAAGTGTCACTTCCACAACTAAGAGGATTTTGGGCTTAATGGGATATTATCGGAAGTTCATCTAACAGAAATATTAAAGAAAGATGCTTTTTTATGGGATGATTTAGCAAATTCTGTATTTCAACAACATAAAGAATTAATGATATCAGCTCCAGTATTGGCTTTACCTGATTTCACAAAGCAATTTGTTGTGGAGAAAGATGCTTCCAATACCGGTTATTGGTGCAATATTAATTCAAGACAATCACCCTAGCGGATTTTGGCGGCATTTATTTACTTTGAGTGGTACTAAACTGGATTATAGCATAGCATATTATCCGCAAACAGAAGTTTTAAACCAAAGTTTTAAACCATTGTTTAGAACAATATTTGAGAGCGTATGCCTTCAACCAACCTCGACTTTGGTCTGTCTATTTGAGCTGGGCTGAGTTATGCTATAGCACCAGCTTTCATACAGCTATTCAAATGACACCCTTTCAAGCCTTATATGGAAGAACACCAACGATACCAGCATATATTCGATGCAGTGCTGCGATTGCAGCGGTGGATTCTCCATTGATTGAAAGACAGGCATTAATACGACTGTTACGCCAAAATTTAGAAGCTGCACATGCTCGTATGAAAAATATGGCAGACAAGCATAGAAGAGCTATTAAGCTCAACGAAGGTGACCTCGTTATGGTCAAGTTAAGACCATACTGTCAACATTCATTGACAGCAAGATCAAATCAAAAACTTGCTAAAAGATTTTATGAACATTTTGGCATTCTTAAGGCGATTAGCCCTGTTGCATATAAAATAGAGTTACCACCAGAGAGTCGTATTCACCCAGAATTTCATATCTCAGTTTTAAAACCTTTCAAGGGAGACATGCCAGTGAACAGCAACAACTTACCAGATTTCAGCTGGAATAATAGACCAATGTTACTTCCAGAGGGTATTTTAGCTACTCGAAATTTCACATGTCGTGGAAATCAACAATTCCAGGTATTAGTTAAATGGACCCATTCTGATGTGAAAGATGCTACATGGGAAGTTTTTAGTTCTTTATGCAGGTTCTTGAAGGCGAAGGGGCTATTATGACTCAACCCATTATGTTGGATCAATCTAAGGTGCAGGAACAAACAATAAATTGGATACAAAATGCCGAGAGAGAGAGAGAGAGAGAGAGAGAGAGAGCTAAATATACAACAAATCGAACTCCAGATAAGGGTAAAGAGGGACGACGGTCGAGGAGACAAAGAGGAGCTCCGCAGTGGATGGAAGATTACGAAAAATAACTGTAGAAAATCCTGTAACAGAATTATATTCAAATTGTTAGGTTAGTTGGCATAATAACTATTATCAAGAAAGGAAGAGGGAAAGATATCTATAACTATAAATACTTGGAGTTGATTCCAAGAGGGGGAGGAAAAAGAAAACAGAGAAGATTTCAAGAATAATTTTCTTCTACCTCTCCAGTTTCTTTTCTTTCCATTTTTCTCTGTTTTTTTTTCCTTTCTTTCTGGCGCTCGAAGGCTTGCGCAATTGGTATACTGTAAGTGAACCATATTAGAGTTTTTCATTTTGAATCTCCAATTATATTTTTACAACATGTTTAATATTACTTGATACTTTTTTTTTTTATATAATATTAACTTCCTCCTGAACTTCTCAAATCCTAAGATCTTGTAGTACAGTATTAAAAATATTTTTATTAATATTCTTTAAGTACCCATATCTAATATTAAGATAATATTTGATTCATTTTCATCTTTCAACCCTTTATTTAAAATCTAAAATCAGTAGTCGATGTTAGGTACTTAAACTTCCACTTGAAATGACTTTACAATCTAAGTGATCTCTTTTTCTTAGAAAAAAATAATCAATTTATGCTTTACTAGTTCCATTCCTATAAATGATAATATGCTCTTTTTTTAATTAAACTATTAGCATTTAAAAATTATAAGATAAACTAAAATTCAGTATGATCATATCTTTTTCATTAGTCATTTTAAACTAATTCCTACTATGAATATTTTTAAAATCTTCTATCACTTACTAATATGTCTATTTAAATCTCTCCAATAAGCACTCTTTCTTCAAGAGGAATCTTTTGTATTGATTTTTCTAAGTTATTCTAAAAATTTTCTTTTGAGCATAAATACAAACCTACTTGAGGAGCATAAACACGTATAATATTAATAATTTTATCATAAACAATAATTTTTAAAATTATAATTCTATCTTCAATTTTATTAATTTTTATAATATTATCTTTTAAATCTTTATCTATAATTACACATACATCATTTCTATTATGACTTTTACCTATACTAATGTTTAAAACTTAAATTTTGAACATCTTTGATCTTCTCTCCAATCCATTTAGTTTTTTTTTTTCTTTGAATACAAACCTACTTGAGGAGTATATTTATCTTTATATAAACCATAATATCTATTAATTCTATTAATTTAGTTGTGAAAGCACATATTTTAAGTTTATGTCCTAATTTTAATTTCATGGACTAACTTCTTTTCTCACATTCATTTATAATGGAGAAATCATTGCTTATTTAACACCACACAGTGATGCAATTGTCCTTATACACTTTTCACTATATTTAGGCTATATGATACATTGCTTTTAAGAAACTCTCTAGCATCGACATAATATATTAAATGATTTATGACATGATTTTTTTTGTTGACAAATTTTATATTGGATGTTGCCTATCAAATACAACCCTCCACCTTTTTCATCCGAGCTTGGGGCGTGACAACGATAATTTAAAGTTTGATTACAAATGTAGAAACTAACATAAAGTTCAAACCTTCTAAGCTATTACGCCTACTAATCAAAAGCTAGACTTTCCATTTTTCTCACATGTTTTAATATGGTCTTAATTACATCCAATTTGTCCGGAGAGAAGAGTTGCTCAATGTCAATTCGTCAGCTTGGTTTGAGTGAGGCTCGTTGAGTTGACTCAGTATTGGAACTAGAAGTTACAAATACTGGAATAACTTCGGGCGTTACGAGACGTCGGATATAGCGTGTTGTAACTTGGCCGTTGGATCTGATCACTCGGATCGAGTGTCTATTGAGCTTGAGCCGTCGGATGCTGGATTATTTCTCGTGGCCCTTGGATGTGTTTCTTGATCACACGGTTCTGATGTGTTAATGGCGTTAGTGGATTACAGTGTCGATTGTCGATGGTGATGAAGCGAGGGTAGATGGTCCCGTCGAGCGAAGGAGCGTCGGTGGATCTCTACCGTTTGATGAAGCTTGGAGGAAGCCACTCGTTAATTGGAAACGACGTCGAGCTAGATCATTCGACATTCGAGTCCTTGAGATCCAAAGGAAGAGCTCGAGAAAGATGGATCTAGAGGGAGAGAGTTGGGGTTTCACCGGTCTTAAGGGGAGGATTACGCCCAGTAGAAATGCTCAGAGGAGGAAGAAAAAGATTGGAGTCAGAGGAGGAGGAGTTTCTTGAGATAAAATTCCATCCATTGTTTGCTATTCTCATCCCTATTTATAATTTTCTGATGTTCTTCTTAGATAGCTATCTTCTATGACTCTGTTAACTCAATTCTGTTACATTCCATTAAGTATCTGGCTTTTGTCTAACTGAATATCGTTGTGGATATTATTGATGCTTGTAGTCTGTTTATTGGCCGTTATTTTCTGTATCTGGTCGTGTATTTTCTCTGTCGGTTCTTTGGGAGCTTTTCTTGTTCTAGCTGGAATTATTTATCCTACTGCTTTGTTTTTGTCTCTAAAAAAAAATTGTTAACTTGTTTTGTAATAATTTTCTATTTCATTTCTTTATTCCTCTCTGTTCTGAGGTTGTAATTTATTCTCTATTTGATGTTATAATTTCTTCACTTGTGAAATCCTTTAGTCGCCTTCTTCTTCTTTTTTTTATTTTGTTGTTGGATTGGGGATATGGGTTCATATCATTACTCCCTCCCCACATTGACCTTATCCTCAAGGTCAAATTCCTTCCCATTTCTTTCTCTGTTACCCAAGATGTATCTCTAGCAGTCCTTCCCAGATTAGTACTTCTTTGATTTGTTGATCTCCCTTAGTATAGTTACGTGGTCCGAACTTTGATAGGTTTAATCATCATTTTGTCCTTCTCAATTGGGTTGATAATTATCTTTGGATGTATATTAGAATCTTGTCTGTATGGTTTTAATGATATATGAAATACATTATGTATTCTTGTTGTTGCAGGCAATTCAATTTTATAAGCCACAGTTCCTATTTTCTGTAGTACTTTAAAAGGCCCATAATATCTCTTTTGTAATTTGGTGTATTGATTCCCAGTCACTAAAGTCTGTCTATAGGGTTGTATCTTGACTAATACTAAGTCATTGACTTTTAATTGAAGTTCTCTTCTATGCTTATCAGCCAGCTGTTTCATTCTGTTTTGTGCTTGTTGTAGATTGGTTTTCATTTGCTGTAGCATCTGGTCCCTCTGTTGTAACATCCTTTTCACTTCTGTGTTGGATGTTGTCATTTCACTGTGAGATATTACAGGAGGGGGAAGTTTGCCATATACAATTTGAAAAGGGTCTTCTTTGTTGATGTGTTGATTGAAGTATTATATGAGAATTCATGGTAGGAATTGTAACCATACCTTAGATGTGTCCAAAACAAAACTCCTTAGATATTGTTATAAGACTCTGTTAGTTACCTCTGTTTGTCCATCTATCTGAGGATGGTAAGCACTGCTGTCTTTTAAAGTAGTCTCACTTAATCTGAACAATTCTTGCCAGAAATTGCTCATAAACAATGGGTCTCTGTCTGACACTATTCCTTGTGGAATACCATGTAGCTTAACAATGTGATAAAGATCGAGCTATATAAAGCTGAAAAAATTGTTTGGTAGGGCTGAAAAATGAGCATATTTTGATAGTCTATCTACCACTACTAGTATGGCTGTTTTATTATGATACTTGGGTAAACTAGTAATGAAATCCATTGATACCTCCTCCCATATGTCTTGTGGTATGGGTAGTGGCTGTAGTAACCCTGCTGGCCTCTGTGTATCATATTTGACTTGTTGACAAATATGGTAGATTGATACAAAATGTTTAATTTCCTTTTTCATCTGTTTCCAGTAGAATTGTTGAGTAATTCTGGTCTTCAATGCCTCCATGCCCTATTGGTGTTGAATGTAGCTCTCTTATGATCTTATTTTTGAGTTCAATCTTTTGCTATTACTCTTTGAAGAATTAGCCCTTTACATGTCTCAGATTTAGGAATAATTCTAGATTTTCAAATTTTCTTGTATAATTCTTGTAATTCCCTACTAGCTTTTGTCTCCTCTGTGATTTGTTGCATAAGACTATTGTCTTGTTGAGTATATATTGATAGGTTGGATGATATTATGGTTTCTGTTTGATCCTCAGTAGAGCTGTGTTTTGTTTTAAACATTTTTCTGGACAGTGCATCAGCTGTTTTGTTTGTACTGCCTGGTTTATATTCAATAGTATAATCATATCCCAGTAATTTGATCAAAAACCTTTGCTATTCAGGGGTTTGAATTGTTTGCTGCATTAGTTCTCTTATGCTTTTTTGGTCAGTTCTGATAGTAAACTTATTGCCCAGCAAGTATTGTCGCCATCTTGCAACTGTTTTAGTTATAGCATACAATTCTCTTACATATGTTGATGCTTTCTGTAAGGCTGGTGAAAGTTTCTTACTGAAGTAAGCAATAGGATGATTGTGTTGTATGAGAACAGCTCCAATTGCTGTACCAGATGCATCTGTTTCAATGATAAAGGGTTGATCAAAGTTTGGATATGCTAACACTGGTACTATTGTCATTGCTTGTTTTAATTTGATAAAAGCTTGTTTCCTCTTCGTCCAAAGGAAACTGTTGTTTGGTAACATAGAGGTTAGGGAAGAAGCAATTGTTGCATAATTTTGACAAATTTTCAGCGCTAAACCCAAAAAACCTCTCAATTCTTTGGTAAGTAGGTATGACCATGCTTACCGCTTGAATCTTTTTGGGATCCACTTCTATGCCTTGTGCATATAAAATATGACCTAAATACTCAATTTTTTCTTGTACAAATGAGCATTTGGAGGTTAATAAACATTGAATGTCTTTGTTTGAGTTATTTCAAGACTTCATGGAGATGATATTGGTGTAACTCCAAGGTTTCTCAGATATGAGAATATCATCAAAAAACACTAAGGCAAACTTTCTTAGAATGATTTAAGGATTGCATTCATCAAGGCTTGAAATTTTGATGGTGCATTTGTTAGTCCAAAAGGCATAGCCAAAAAACTCATAGTGTCCTTCATGAGTACTAAAGCTATTTTATAAATGTCTTCCTTTGCCATTCTTATTCGGTGATAACCCCGACCTTATTTTAGAAAATAAGTTAGCTCCATGTAATTCATCCATGAGTTCTTCAGGGGTTGGAATAGGAAATCTGTCAGGTATAGTGACTTTATTGAGGGCTCTATAGTCTACACAAAATCTCCAGGTGCCATCCTTCTTTTTGATTAATAATGGGGAAGAGAATCGATACTTTCTCGACATTATGCCACTTTCCAACATTTCTTTGATTAACCTTTCAATTTCATTTTTTTGGAAATGTGGATACCTATAATTTTAACTCTCACGTTGAGTTCCGTGTATGGATTTGATGGTCTATATTCCTTCTTGGAGGTAAGCTTGTTGGGCTTTGAAATAACTCCTGGTAAGTGCTTAATATTCTTTGTATTCCTGCAGGCAATTTATTGAATTCTATTATAGAGGAATCTGTTTCCTCCGTTATTTGACTCATCTGGAAGCAAAATAGTATTTCTTTCTGTTGCTGCAACTTAGTGAACTGATGAAGAGAAATTCTGTCCACTGTTGATGTATTTTGCATACTAATCTCATTAAAGTAGAATTTCATTGTAAGCTTCTTGTAATCAAATGTACATTCACCCAATTGTTCTAACCATTGAACTCCCAAAACTATATCTGCTCCTTGCATGGGTAAATGAGCAATCAATGATAAAAGTATTGCCTTGTAGTTGAATAGGAGATTAGAACATATGCCCCAACAACATTTTAAAGTTTCCCATTGCCACTAACACTTGAAAGACTGGTCGGAGTTACTTTGAAATCAATAAATTTTGCTAATTTTGATTGAATGAAATTGTGGATGGATCCACCGCCAATCAAAACTTGTACTTTTATTACCAATCAAACCTTGTAATCTCAAGGTTCTAGGATTACGACTGTAAATGCATTGAGGTCGATGAAATTCTTCTTGTAGATTTTGCAATTGATTCGCTTGTCAAATACGCTTGATCTTCATTGATCACCGTTAGAATAAACATTTTGATTTGCAAATGTGTCCTCGTGATACTTATCACAATTAAAGCATAATCCCTTCTTCCTTCTTTCATCTAGTTGTGTTGGAGTCGTCGGATGGGAATGTTTTGTTTATTGAGCATCACATTATTTTGGTTGATTGTTGGAATTATTGGAGGCGGAAAGGTGGTTGATAGCTTTGATTTTGTTTATTTTGTTGAGCTTGTGCTATGTAGTTTCTTGGCATTGTTAAATCATCGCCTATTCTGCCTCCATCGCTTAGCTAACTGGAAGGCTTTAGGAACTAGTCGCAATGCTCTTACTTCCCTTTTATATCTGTCTTAAACCAAATTCAAAACAGCTGTAAGAATTCGTGGAATACGATATTCCGATTCACCTCAAATTCATTATAAAATTGCTAACCTGTATTTTTCTATTGTAATTTGGCAAGTTCACCCCTTAAATCTCTGTACAAAGATGGGCCAAATCTCTGAATAACTTGTTCTTTAAATTGTGTCCATGAGTGAAGTTGTTTATTAAGATGCATCCACTGATACCAGCTTAATGCTGGTCCATCCATGTATACCGATGCAATTAAGAACTTCTGATCTTCAGATAGGCTATAGTATTGAAAGAATTGGTTTGCTTTAAATAGCCAACCTCTAGGATTGTCTCCATTGAATCTTGGCATATCAACTTTCACAGGTCTATTGTTGTGTGGTGGTTGTTGTCTAGTGGGAAAGGAAATTTGATGAGGAGGTACATACCTGTGATTGTTGTTGTTGTTGATGATTGCTTTCTAATTTTTCTTCAATTGCTGATAGTCTTCTTGAGACTTCATTTAATATCATGGTTATTGAAGACATCTGTTCATCTGTTTTATTCAGTCTTCCTACGAACTCATCTATGGTCTTTGCTGTGTGTCTTCTGCCTTCTGCCATTTGTATTGATTGATGTAGTCAACGAGAGCACCAATAATATGGTCTTAATTCTGTATCTGAATTTGTCTGGAGAGAAGAGTTCTGTTCTATGTCAATTCGGGTTTGGCTTGGTTTGAGTGAGGCTCAATGAGTTGACTCACGGTATTGAACCTACCGAAGTTACAACCGGAATAACTTGGAGGCGCTCGAGACGCCGGATATAGCGTGTTGTAACTTGGTCGTTGATCGATCACTGATCGAGTGTCTATGAGCTTGAGCTTGAGCCGTCGCTGAGATTATTTCTTTGGATGTGTTTCTTGATCACACGATGTTAATAGCGTTAGTGGATGTGTCGATCGTCGATGGTGATGAAGCGAGGGTAGATGGCCGCCGATCGCGAGCGATGGATGATCTCGCCGCTTGATGATTTTGCGAGGAAGCCACTGCTTTAATTGGAAACGACGCGCGTCTAGATCATTCAACATTCGAGTGAGATCCAAAGGAAGAGCTCGGAGAAAGATGGATCTAGAGGGAGAGAGTTGGGGTTTCAGGTCTTAAGGGAGGATTCCGCCACGCCTACCGTAGAAATGCTCGAGGAGGAAGAAAAGATTGGAGTCGAGGAGGAGGAGTTTCTTGAGATAAAATTCCATCCATTGTTTGCTGTTCTCATCCCTATTTATAGTTTTCTGATGTTCTTCTTAGATAGCTATCTTCTATGACTCTGTTAACTCAATTCTATTACATTCTGTTAAGTATCTGGCTTTTGTCTAACTGAATATCGTTGTGGATATTATTGATGCTTGTAGTCTGTTTATTGGCCGTTATTTTCTCAGATCCGTATTTTCTCGTCTTCTTGGGAGCTTTTCTTGTTCTAGCTGGAATTATTTATCCACCGCTCTGTTTTGTCTCTAAAAAAACTGCTAACTTGTTTTGTAATAATTTTCTATTTCATTTCTTTATTCCTCTCTGCTCGAGGTTGTAATTTATTCTCTGTTTGATGTTATAATTTCTCCATACTTGTGAAATCCTTTAGCCAATCCCTTCTTCGCTTCTTTCTTTCTTTTGTTTCGTTGTTGGATTGGGGATATGGGTTCATATCATGTTTTCTCCATAAAATAAATTTGATTCAAATTGTTATTTCAACCTCTTAACCACATACCACTTGCAAATAAATAAAATGGGTTCATTGCCCATATACAAAAAAATCATATTTCTAGCTCTATTAATCTATGCCCAACTATCTAGTGTGCAATTAGCTACAATTTTATTTGTTGATCCAACTATTCACCTTTTTATGTTAAATATGGTGGATAATTGGCTCCAATTTTCTTTAAACCTTTCATACATCCACAACTCTAGTTATATCCAACAATGAGACTGATTATAAATTTTAATATTTTAAATATAATATACAATTAAGAAATAGAGGGAGGTGGTTGAACACAACATACATATACCTTAAGGCTGTAGAAGAATCACCATCCGATAAGTTACTCATGACTCGACTTCGGTTAGAGCTTGTTCATGATCCAACATTAACTAATCGAATGAGCTTGAGCTTTTATAAATTCTCGATTGCTAAATGAACAAGTTTGAATAACTTGTTGGTTCATTTATATTCAATAACAATATCATTTAAAGCTCGTGAACAAGCTTGTTGAGGAGCTTGATTACTCGAATAAGGCTTGCTTATAAATAGTATCATTTAAAATTTTATTTTTAAGCTTAATAAACTTTAATTAATATAGGTTGTTTATATTTTTGAATAAGTTGCAGCAAGCTTGATTAAAGCTTGTTTATTTTATTAAACCAGCTGCTTGTTAACAAGCTTGATACGCCTAATATGAACCGAGCTTGCGAACAAGCTTGAGTCGAGCTTGAACAAACTTTTTTTAAACTAGCTCGAGCTTGAGCACTATCCTATAACCTCGAATCGAGTTCGGCTCGAGCTCGAGCTCGAGCTCGATAATGATATACGAGCTTGAACTCGAATAAGCATATACTCGACTCGGCTCGGTTCATTTGCTGCCTTAATATACCTGTATCAATACATATTAGTTCCCCTTGAAAGGAACTAATGGACACATCAACAAAATAAAAGCCCTCTTGAAAGGTGTTTTCTCGGCTTGGCCACATCAACAAAACAACTCATATCAATGTTAAAATTGATCCTTTCCGGCATTTTATTTCTCCATTGTAGTATCTTTCTTCAAGGGTAATTAATCATAATATAGTATTATGAATTAATTTGTGAAAATATATTGGTGAGAATGATGAAAAATGATTAAAAATTAATCTAATTTAATCTTTATTGATTAATGATTATTAAAAACTAAATATTCTATATATTTACAAATCAATTAAAATTATTAATAATATTATAATTACTAATAATACATCAGAATCATGTTAAATTTTTTAAATTTTACTCAACACATAAATCCTCAATAACAATCAAATAATTTATCAAGATTTATTTAAAAATAACAAAATATTATGACAAAAATAGTCCATTAAAAATAATATAGTAATTAAAATAATTAAGTTAAAATTATAAGTATATAAAAAACAAATTATGTAAAAAAAAAACAAACGTGTAAAGTGTTATTGAGTATTTAATATATAAATATTAACGATATTTTATTATATTTAACTCAATCTTGATAAACTATTTAGTGTTATTGAGTATTTATAAATGAATATAAAATTTAGCAAAAATGTATTATTAGTAATTACAACATTATTAATAAATTCAATTAATCTATAAATATGTAAAGTATTTTAGTTTTTCATAATCGTTAATCATTAAAGATTGAATTAGATTAATAAGAGATGTACTAATCTATCAAAAGAGCGCAAAGACTGAATTAGTGACTAAAATCTTTAAAGTTTCTATAATTAGAAGCAATAAAAATCTTAAATAATTATTCAAGTGTTTGGTTTGCTGTGTACTGCTTAGGTCACATGAAATCGAACTTATTTATTTATTTATAACAAAATGCTCTAATGTTGCCCAATTGATCATGCAGTGATTTGACAAGTTTATATTTATTTATTTTACAAAAAATCCACCGCCTCTTAGCTCGCTTCTTTGGAAGGTGGTGAATTCCCTGACCGAGTTGAATCCTCCAAGGGGAGGTGCCTATATCTAAGGTGGGAAAAATAAGTGGCATCCCACACGTGGGTAATGAATGTGGCTAGGACTGGTAGATTAGTCATTAATGACATCCCCACTCACAAGATGGTGTGTTGGGTGGATACCCATTGCAAAAAAAAAAAAAAAAAACCCTAAGAGATAATTGCTATACAGAAAGATAGTGAAAATAGTAGTCAAGTTCTTATTAAACATGCAAGTACAACTCCAAAAACACATACTTTTTTTACAATAGGCAAGCTAACCTCAAAACACCTACTTTATTATTTCAGGTAAGCACAACATAAAATAAATTACACACTCTCCAACATGAGCAAGTACAGCCACATACAACTTGAAATTATAAAATAAAAAGAAAAGTATAAATCTTCAAATCTAACTCTCGGATTTTAAAAAGATTTTACTCTCAATCTTACTAAACTATAAGATGGCAAATACAAGAAAGCTCACAAAATTTTATTTGTTAATTTTGAAAATAATTTAAATAATGAATGTAATGATATGAATCTCGCAATACAAAAAATAGAAAACAATGCAATTAAAATATATATGAAACTATGATCAATGATCATAAATTAAATCATATGAATGAAGAATGATTAAGAATCTAAAGAAATTAGAAAATCAAAATCAAAACCTTATCATTCAATATGAGAAAACAAAATCATTAAGCACACTTAAATGAACTTAAAAATTATCATACTCAAGCCCTTTGAAAGAAAGTTTAGAGAGGCAAGATCAAGCTTGATTGACTCTCTTCCATTGTAAGATATAGGATTGAAGAAGATGGTGTGATCTCCTCTTGAGAATGTTTGAAGTGAAAGAGGATGAGAAAAGAAACTTGGATTCTTAAAAGAACAAGCTCCATAGAAAACTTTTTGTAAGTGATCAACCAAGACTAGTGTTATCAAGAGAGTGTCATGATACAAATGCAAGACAATAAATAGATTAGGGCAAAAGGAGAGGACAACCAAGCATAAGATAAGGCTAGTTGGCCAAGCATAAATTTATTTGAAAATTTTTCAATATTTAAATAAATTAATTTGAATTTGAATTTGAATCAAGTAATGAAGAGAAGAAAAATTTATGTAGTTTAATTAGCTTAAATAATCATTAATTAATCAGGAGAATAATAAGGAACTAAAAAAAATAAAATAAATTAAATACAATAAATAGGTGGGATGACCAAGACTTTCTTTAATCGGATCTATCATTAATTAATGCAAATCAATCATTGAATTAATTAAGAAACAAATTAACAAGTAATTTGAAAATTGAATACAAATTTAAAATTGAATTTTGAAAAATAAGGAGGTAGACCAATGTAGTTTCTAAAATAAGATTTTACAAAGAAAGAGATAATTCAATTCAATGTAATTCAATTTAAATTTGAATTCAGTTTAATCAAATCAAATAAAATTGATATGAATCTACAGGAGTGGGCTACCAATACCTTCAAATAATGGAGGAAATAAATTTGAAAATAATGCAATGCAAAATTCAAATTTAAAATTATATAAAAATAAAAATTATTAATGCAATAATTCACCTAATTAGAAAAATAATTTGAAATAAGGAACTTCTTAATGAATCCAAGTCTAAGCTAAATTGATTGTTCTAAGCTAATTGATCAAGTTGGGTTTAGTAATTTATTTTAAACATTTAAAAAAAAGATATTAATAGCTTCCAATTGTATGTTTGTTATCATAAAAATCAAATAAACTAAATCTTGGGGAGCCAACTATCTCCTTATTTTTATGATGATAAAATGATATTAAAAGTGTATAAGGATGAAAGTGCAAAATAGTCTTATATCAACCTTATTGAAATAAATTTAATAAAATAAATCATGTATCCAAATAAATATTGTACCAAAGTGAATTATGAATTATGAAAATAAATCATGTCGCTCCTTTAAATATATTCATTTAAAAATCAATATACTTATTTTTCCTTCTTTTTGCAACGTACAAAGGAAATGAAGGGGGTCAAAACATGAATAGTAGAATGCATGAATTTAAATGGAATGATCTAATATGTTGGGCATACATTTTAAATTACACAAAAAAAATCTTCAAGTAAGTATTTAATAAAATAATATGTAATTTAAAATCAATAATAAGAAATTTAATATTAATATCATCTTTACACATATGATCTTTAATGAAATGGTGTATAATCTCAATATACTTGATATATTAGTGCTAAATAGGGTTTTTAATTAAACATATAGCACTAGTCGATAGAATGTGTCCTATCCTAATATTAAAGTCTTCTAACTATTGTTTTAACCAAGAAATATGAGCAACACAATTTATCATAGCTATGTACTCAATTTCAATAATAGACAGAGCAATAGAGTTCTATTTTCTAGAGGACTAAACACAAGTAATGATTCCAAAATTTGGCATATGTATGATGTATTTTTCTTATATATTTTGTAATCTACAAAGTCAACGCCGAGAATAAGCAACCAAATTACATGAAATTTTTTTTAGGGTACCATAATTCTAATTTAGAAATGCCTATAAAATAATGAAATATATGTTTGATTGTTATTAAATGAGAATATTTAGGATTGAGCTAAAAGGGTGCACAAAGCAAACAACAGACATAATATTAAACCTATTAATACTAAGGTATAAACTGAACCTATCATGATTTTATAAAGCATTTGATTAATAGATTTACTTGATTCATCTACATCTATTTTAGAAGAGGGGTTATTGGAGTTTAATTAGATTTGGATCTTTTCATGTCAAATCTTTCAATCAATTATTTGTGTATTTGATTAGAAAATGAGGTATACATCTAATTAGGGTTATTGGAGTTTAATTAGATTTGAATCTTTTCATGTCAAATCTTTCAATCAATTATTTGTGTATTTGATTAGAAAATAGAGGTATCATTTTTTATGGTCTCACTTGAAGACCCAAGAAAAGTTGAGCTTACCTATAATACTCATTTTAAATTTCTTAGACACAAAAGAAGAGAACTCATGATATAAAGATTTATTTGTGCTCCTAAATATAATATCATCCACATATATTTGCATAATGATCAAATCATCGATTATTTTTTGAGGAATAAGGTAATATCTACGCTTCTCCTTCAATCCATAATCTATTAAAATTTTAACATATTATACTAGCTAGTAGAGCCTATTTTAAACTATATAAAGCTTTCTTCAATTAAAAACTTAACCAAGAAGATTCAAGCTCTCAAAACTAAGGGTGCTCTACAAGGCATCTTGATCAAAAACACATTCAGAATGCACTCTTGACATTCAATTGAAAGAGTTTATAATTCTCATTATAAGCACAACCTAATAACCTCAATTTTACTATAAGTGCAAATGATTCCTTAAAATCCATCCCTCAACCTATGTGTACCTCTATGTAACAAACTTAACCTTATTTCTAGCACTATAACTTGTGTCATCCAATTTATTCCTAAAAAATCATTTAGTTTCAGAACATTTTGATCTTGTGTCTAGGGATTAGTTGCAACATTTTTTTATAAATTAATTTTATTTTTCTTCTATAGCAATAATTAATAATTATCTTTTAGTGCTTCATCAATGAGTTTATTTTTAAACTTAAATAGCAAAGTTGAATGATTAATCACATCTTTAAACTGTCTTCCAATCATAATACCTTAGGATGGATATCCTAAAATCAAATGCTTAGGGCGATTCTTATTATGCTTTTGTTCCATAGAGTCATCAACTTTCTCTTCCAATTTTTTTTTTTTTTTAAGATTATCAATTTCATCATCAACAACATCATTTGTAATAAAATTAAAAGAGTTTTTTATCAAAGATAAGACGCAATAATGTTTTTATAATTAATTTTATTTTATTAAAATTTATATGATTTTCCAAAAATGGAATATGATAAGAAAATTTAATCATAAAATTTATAATCAAACGTTTCCTAAAAATTCTTTTTCATCATTCAAAATGAAGCACTTACATTTAAAAATATGAAGATCAACAATCCTAGTTTTTTTTAAAAGAATAATTCATAGAGGGCCTTATTCAAAATCGATCTAAAATAAATTTTATTCATCACATAATAAGCAATATTCATAGCATAAACACAAAATAGTTTGATAAATTTATAATTATTCAACATAGCTCTACTCAATTCAATTTAAAGTCTATTCTTTTGTTCAACAACCCCATTTTGCTGAGGAGATCTCCGAGTAGATATATTATGCTTAATATCATATTCATCACAAAATTCTTCAGATGATTTATTTTCAAATTCACCTTTATAATCAGTTTGAATCCTACTATCAAATAACCTCAATATCATTGAATGTATTTAGCAAATTTTCTCAAAACTCAAAAGCATCATTCTTATTTTTTGAAAACATCACCTAAGCATATTTAGATAAATAATCTACAATCACAAAGCCATAAAATTTACAACCTAAAGTAATAGAGCTAACATTACAAAAGAAATTTATATGCAAAAGTTCTAATGGTCTAGATATAGAAATAATATTATTATTTTCAAAAGAATGCCTTAAATGCTTACTATGACTGCATGCAACACAAACATAATTAAAACAAAAATTTTAATTTAGAGAAGCCATCAACTAAGGGTGCATTTGGGCAGTAGTATTGTGCAAAAATGCATCTTATGTGAGGCATGAAGAATTGCATTTTGGCCACATTTTGGAGAATCTAGGTGAAAAAATTGTATTTTCCAACATGGCCTAGTAGAGTGCGATGATTGCCAAAAAGCTATGATTTGACTTTTTAAAATCAAAAATTTGTAATACCAGCTGCAATATTTTTAGACAATAGCTTCTTTTATAATAGTTTCACTATTGCATTTTAAAACTTCTAATGACTAAAATAGACCCTAAATCACATTTAGGGGGTTGTTGGTTGGATGCATAAAAGTAAATCAAATGAAGGAATTTTAACTTTTGGTGCTTGGTATGCAAAAGTAAAATTATAAGGTAGTTATAGCACATTTTAAATACATTGGAAAGGGCATTTGTGGTGTATTTAGAATTCATCCAAATTGGATGAATTTCAAATACACCAATTAGTGTAATGCGAACGTCACCCACCATTTGTCGCTACCCATCGCCTTTATCCGCTACCACCGCTATTATAACCCTGTCACGGTTACCACCACCACCCTAAACCCTAAGAAATATTTTATATTAAATTCATTCTACCCAAAAAAAAAAAAAAAAAAAACAAACAAACAATCTCAATGATTTGTAAATTTTCCATCCAAACAATTTTAAAGTAATTCAAATACATGACATTTACTTTCGTTACATTACATTTTGTTCATTGCATTTTTTTAGGCAACCAAATAGTTCCTTAGTGATCTTATTAAGTGAATATATGTTTTTGTGCCATAATCATACATCATCACAACTGCTTTTAAAATAAAATAAATTTAAATTTTCACTTCAAGAATTTTTCAAATTAATTAATTAAACATTTTTGTATATATAGCTAATTAACAAAATATTTTCTTTTCTCAGAATGATGCAATATGATGTGTGAAATGCAACATCATTTAATCCTTTTCAGAAAATTAACTAATAGAAATTAAATTATATTTTAATCCTTCTACAAAAAAAAACTTTATTTAAGGTTATGAAATTCTTACTTCTAAATCAAATGCTGATGATTTTACCTTTCTCCATAAGCTATGAATCCATCTTCACTTGGCTTTAAGTAATTTGTTATTATCAATAATCTTAGGCTTTGAATATCTGTTATTTAGTTATCACATATCATTTTTTTTTGCTTTGAAGGCATTGCCACAAAAAATAAATTCATGGGTAAACTTTAATTTGAAATCCAAACTTGTTTGGATCACATTCATTATTATCATGAATTAGATATGTCATGAATTAATGCAAATTCATTATTGAATTAATTGGGAAATAAATCACGAACTAATTTGAAAATCAATTACAAATTTAAAATTGAATTTAGAATAACCGTGGATCGCTAGTGTCATTTCCAAAACTAGGGTTTCACAAAGAAAGAAATAATTCAATTCATACTAATTTAAATTTAAATTTTAATCCACTTAAATCAAATCAAATCAAATAAAATTGATTTGAAGCAAGAGGGTTGGCCATGATCTTCAAATAATGGAGAAAATAATTTTGGAAATAATTTAATGCTTAATTCAAATCTGAATGTAAAATATATAAAATGAAAATGATCAATGCAATAACTCATTAAATTAAATAAAAATATTTCGAAATAAATCATGAAATTCAGCCATGCAATGATTTTACAAAGGAGTTTTCTTTGCAAAAGGAATTTCTATGTTTTATATGAGATAAATAGTAGGCTGGTTGTGCTATTTCTAAAGAGAAGTTTGATCAGATTAGTATAAGTTTCTTATGTTTTCTATTTTTTTTTTTTTCATCTTCTCAGTTCAGGTCTTCAAAACATTTCAATCAGATTAGTATAAAATACTATTAAATAAAATGATAAGAAATCCTGAATGTAAGATATCGGAGTTGTCCTCAGATAGGGTGCCCACACACATTTAAATAATTAATATGTACTCAATATAACATACTAATTTCCTTTTCATGAAAAGTATATGTATATTATATTTTATTATGTAGTTAATATATCTTCCTTCTCACTTTACTCTCACTCTCTTTCTCTTCTCTCTTATTTTATTATTAAACTTATCAATATATACACAAACATACTTAACACTAAAGGACACATAATATTACATTTACGATCAAATTGGTAGATTAAGTCTAAAGAAACATAATTACTTCAATTAATTGGAACTCACATAAAAAATATTTAAATATGCATAATCTTTATTTTTTAGATCATTTAAATTATTTTTATGATAAACTCATATACTCATATATTCTCTAAGATTTAAACTCAAATTCTTTGAGAATAAAATAAGACCTCGATAAATTGATTGAGGTAAGGAATCGCAATACATCTAACTACTTAACTTCTCCCACAAGAATAAATCAAATATTTCAATCAAATCAATCAAACATCGATCAAATCAAATGATACCCAATATCAAAAGTGAATAATACCCCTCAACCCAGTAATACTTCATAAATCTCCGACCCGCCTTCGCCATCGATCTTCGTACGGAACAAAAATCTCCATGGAGACAGATTCAAATGCCAAAAGTAGTCAACTTCCATTCCGTCGATGATCAACACAACATCTCCTTCAAGTATTTCCTCTGTTATCGCCACCTCGTCATATTGCTCTTCATCGATAAACAACTTCAATGTCCGATTTTCTTTTTCATTCTTCTTCACGCTTATCAGAACGTTGTGCTTCTCACCTTCAGCTGAGAAACGAGCTCCCTGTGCTGTGAACTCACCTCTTTTATTCTTTGCACGGATAACTTGATCACTTCTTCTACCGGTATTGGATTGTTTTTTAGGTATAAGACAATCCACCACATGGGTTTTGATGGAGGCATTGAAACATCTTTTCATTGTGGTTAGAAGAGAGAGAGAAAGAATTTTCTACTTTAGTTTCTACCCTCAAGTGTAGTGAGAGAAGCTTGCATGTGAATTTATAGCGTTTTAACGTGCTTTGGAATTTATTAGTTTTAAATACGCGTGAGACAATATATGGTGGTTTTTAAAAAAAATTTATCATTAAGATTTTATGATTAGCTGTTAAATATCATTAATGATATAATATTAGATGGAATTTAGTGAATACAGTTATGGGGAATTAAATCTGGAAGCTATCGAAGATCTGAATATTTGGTGATTTATAGTTCTGTTTTTTTCTTAAAGAGCATTAATATTTGGGTTGAATTATTTTGTTATGGCATTGTCATTTAAGAGTTTAGTATTCATGTTAGAGATCACGTTCAATATAATAGCAATTTTATATTTACAGGACGCATGATAGTCTTAATAGTATAAATATTCTTCTAATTTTATTCATGGAGAAATATTCTCATTTTTTTGCTACCTTAAGTTGATAAAGTTATAACAACCACATGTCTAGTTCCATCTAGGAAACAACCACAATATTCTAGAATATCTATTATTTTAAATTTATATATATAAACATATCATTAATTAATATTTTATTCTAATATTTCTATCAAAACATATTTTCAAATGATTTTGAGTCTTTGAATAATTTTATAATGATTTGCTTAGAAATAGTAATGCAATTTTATGAACTAAAAAAAAATTACTAAACAAACTTTAATTAATTTTTTACTATTTTACAAGTATAATTTATAAATCATTCATTATTAGTACTGTTAGTTATTTTGGAAAATCTAATATCCATTTTAAAAATCATTTTTGCTAGAGCTTTTAAACAAAATGTACAAATTTATGATTATTTTTAAGCTTTTAAAGTTTAGATTTTAGTAGGAAAGAAAATTTATTTAAATTTATTAAATAATTTTTAGGACTTTTAATATCCTCTCACCTTTATTTTTCGTACAATTTAAAACCTTTATAGAAACTTCACTTTACCATTTGGAAGGAGATAAAGAGTGGTATGGAGGAGTGAAGCTAGCATTCATATGTCTTTGATTCATTTCTGTGAGGCAGGCCAATTGAAAAAAAATGTATAGATATAGTTAACCATTATTCAAACTCTATTTATATTATCCTTTTGTTAAATTTATTTTATTAATTTGGTCAAATTTAAATATAATATTTTTAATATTTTAATAACTATCACAATATAATTTATATTATTGTTATAATTATTTGGCACATGTTGATATGATCAAATTGAATGTTCACTTCTTTTTTTAGACATTAATTCTAAGAGGACCAAATTTATTAAGTTTTCTCTGGCGTTATTGAGTTGTTGAACTCTTACTTGAATGATATCAATGCTTTGATGAGTTGAGCTCTTCTTTAGATGGCTTCAGTTTCTAGATGAGTTGAACTCTCTCTTAGATGATTTGAATTTCTAGATGAGTTAAAATTTATCCCTTGGATGACTTTAAATACCGAATGAGTTGAAATCAATCTCAGATGATTTCAATTTTTGGATGAGTTGTACTCCCAGCTTAAATGAATCTATTCCCTGATGAAGTGAAACTACTTATTAGAATTCAATATGATGGACAAGCTTAATATGATGAACTAGTTCATATTGGCTATGACTTTCCCAAGTGCTTCATTATGGATAACTTTGTTAGAATTGGGGCTATGTTCTTGGAGTACATACTAATTTCATTGTTGATATCTTTCTTTTCTTATTAAATTCTAAGGACAACTACTCTAAGTAATTTTGAATTTAACCTCCTCTAATAATTATCAAATTCCTTGAGTACATTTAATGTCACTTAGATGAGTTATTTGTAGTTGATGGATTTTTTAATTTTTGTTCTAATTAATTCTTTGATATCTACTTTTTTATTTTATATTTGAAAAAGTTGGGCCCTTAGCATTAATCCATGCTCACTATATCATAAAGGATGTTGAAAATATATTGATCTCTTAGTTACTCCAGAACCTTAATGATAAAATTAACAATAAAAAAAAAAAAGAGAAGGAGAGAAAGATAAGCTTTAGGATTTGACAAAAAAAGGAAGATTATATTAAAGGAAGATATGCAAACTATGAAATAAAGTCTATTATAAACATTCAATAAACATTGATTTATCGTTTGCATTTAGTGACTTTTGTATTAAATTATTTTTTTCAAGAGGGGCTGTTATTAGATGGCGATAATGGGCTTAAGTGAGTTCCAATGAGTGGTTGTATTGAGTTGTTTAGATGTAGGAGTTGTGTTCATCTTGAGGTATATGTTCATTTTAAGTGACATGTTCATCTTGATTGTTTAGTTCATTGTGAAAATAAATTTATCCTAAGAGAAGACTTCAGCTGAGGAATGGGATTATCTTCAAAGATAAGTCATTTGAAGAAATATGTTCATTGTGGGGGTCCTAGCTTATCAAGATGATCATGTTCATCATGAGGGACAAGTCATTCGAAGTGATGTTCATCTAGAGGATCAACTTCATCTTGAGAATCAAGGTCATCTTGAAGACTAAGACCATATGGGATGAGTTCATCACAGTGATGAGTAAATTCAAACGATTAAGATTATCCTGAGGGATGACTACAACTCTTTCTTAGATGACTTTAATTTTATAATGGAATGAACTCTCCCTTGACTTCAAACGTAAGATGAATTTATGATCATATTTTAACTTGCTTAACCTAAACCAGTTGATCATGGGTGTACAATATATGTATATGCATACACATAATCTCACTCAACACCTAAAGCACACATAACTAATTAACTTCCCTGATAAAAAAATCCCACAATTTTCAACCAAGTCAATCAACAATTCCCGGTCACAAGTGAATAATGCCTCAACCACATTCAAACTCTTCATAAATCTCGACGCGGTGCCATTAATCTTTATAGGGACAAAATCTCCGCGAGCAGATTTAGGTGCCAAAAGAAGTCGACTTCTATTCCATCGATGCCCAACACAACATCTCCTTCAAGTACTTCTTACATTTATATTCCTCTTTATCGATAACCTAACCTGTATAACATTTTCTTGGTAATGTTTCAGATTAGAGCGTTATGCTCGACACCTTGAAAGCGAGCTCCTCGTGAACACTTTTATTACGTGCCTTGATCACACGATCGCTCCTTTATGGACATTGGATTGTTTTGTTGGTATAAGAGAATCCACCATCGATTTTCATGGAGGCTTTGAAATATCATCTCATTGTGGTTGGAGAGAGAGAGAGATGGCGAAAGATAATTTTTTTATATTAGTTTCATTGCTCGAGTAGTGAAAGAGAAGCTTGCATGTTAATTTATAGAATTTTAGCGTGCCGGAGAATTTATAAGTTTTGATATACGTGAGATAATATATGGTGGCTTATAAATAAAAATTAATATTAAGATTCTATGATTAATTGTCTTAGACACGCTATTAAATTTGTCTAATAATATAATTTTAGATGGAATTTAATGAATAAAATTATGGAAAATTAATTTTGATCTTATATATAGAAATTTGAAGTTTTAAAATTGAAATTTTTTAGAAAATCAAACTTAAGTGAATATTCAAAATCAAAGTTGAATCCTGTTTTTTCATTAAATGAATATGAAAAGAATATATAAGAAATGAAAAGGATATTAACAAATTAATGAAATTAAAGTCAATTGAATTAATTATTCTTCCAAAACTTTTAAAGCAAATTAAACTGCAGCCTGAAATATTTAAGTATTTTGAGAATTTATTAAATATTTCTAATATATTATCACCTAATAAGTAAATAATTATGAAATATATAAAATATTTTTAAAAACATTAGAATGTTTTGAAGTTTGCAATATTTAATATTTTAAAATGCCCTAATTAAGCCTTGATTAAATAATTTAACTAAATTGGAAAATTGTAAGGCCCAAATTAATCAAATCAGATTCCCAAAGAGTGCATTTAATAATGGAAAATGCATAAAATGGGATATATATATATATATATATATGTCCATTACTTATGAAATTCTGAACAAAAATTTAGGCATATAGAATGACCATTCTCAAACTATTTGATATTGTTTAATAATTACTATAAAATTATGGAATTAGAAGTAATGCTAAATTTTTAAGAAAAAAATCTAAATAAATTACAAAATATTCTCATACATTCAAAATGATGTCTAAATGTAAAATCATACATAAATGAGCTCTTTAAGGCATGAAAATTTTCATATTCAGCTATTCTTGAAAAAAGAAGAAGAAGTTTAATGTTTAAAAATATTAAATTAAATTAACGACCTTTAAAGTTTATGTGAATATATTCAAAGGGAAGAAATAACTTCTTTTAGCAATCCTAAAAATTTCAAAATTTTAAAGAAATTTGTTCATAATTAAGTATTTAAAATATTAAATATTTCAATTATAAAACATTGAGGATGCCAAAATAATTAAAAAAAATGGTATGCATTAAATAGTAACATAGACCTCGGGAAACTTGTGTCTATATGATAATATGACTTAGTGGAATATATCGTATCATTAAATTAATGCAGGTAAAAATTCAAATAAAAATATGTTAAAGAACATCCTTAAATTTATTAGAACTTTTGGATTTATTTCATTCAGTCTAATAATACAAAATAGTAAAAACCGTTAAATTTAACTATTAGGCACACGAATTTAACTCTTAAGAAATTCAAAATAAGATTTTTAAATAATATCCTTTAATGGTTAAAAAAAAAGAATCGAAAGCTGTTCACTTTGTTAACTCAAGAGACCCAAAAAAAAATTCATACTTGAATGAACCAAAGATTTTTCAAACTCAATATATGGTATCGAATAGGGGTTTTTATTCTTAGTAATTATGTTTTGCATAAAGAGCATATAAAGCAGGCATGATTAAAGATATTTGTCAATTTTCCTTCAAGGTTTGGTATATATATATTTTAAATCATGGTTCCTTATTCCAAGGAAATAACAACTTATATGGATACTCGTCCCGAAAATTAATCGATTAAATCTCAGGCATTTTGAACGCCGATCTAAGCACCGATTTCAAACTTACAGTCAAGCGGCCGTCACCGATGAGCGAACAACAACATCAAACAATACGATGCGAGCTCGAATTTCGGATCGCTATCGAGCATAAAATGGATCGATCCAAATGGTCACAAAAGCGGACATATTTATAGTCGGTCGGCGGCTTCAAGGCGAATCCAATCCAAGATCACCCAATTGACATCATTAAGGCACGGATCAAAATACACCGTCGATTGGGGATCGCTCACGTCGATGGGAGTGGTTGAGTTTTCCACAATTTACAAGCACTCCCAAAATCTATAAATGAGCTTCATTCTTACCATTACGAAAAAAAGGGATCCATCAATTTGCAGAGAGCTCGAGAACCACCGGTCGACCTTGGCACGATCATCATCAGAGTGCCACCACGTGGTGCACGAAGATAAGGAGATCGCCTCCAGGGGACTAGAAAAGACCAGTCACCGCTCCTTTCTCCTGAAGATCAAGAGGTTGCTAAGATCGGTTCACTATATTTCTTCTCCCTTGGGTTGGAGTTGATATAGAATATTGTTTCGCCCTGTAAACACCTTCTTCTCGAACTAACGAAGCAGGACGTATCTTTGAACACATAGTGAAAGTTCTGGTGGGCAAGGCCGGTTTCCCTTAAGGTTTTCCAATAACACGTGTTCATATCCCACCTTGTGTGTTGGATAATTTTGAGCTACGGCGAAGATCCATCAGAATAAAATTCTCTACATAAGTTTAACCGTCTGTGGGATCCAGTTCCCCATTGCTATATCTCCAATATGATTGGTAAGGTGAGGGTCCGGGCCTCTTTGGAAGATGCGTTCAAGGATGGAGGATTCCGAGCGAAATTCTTCGACTCTGCGAAGGCCGGCAAAACGTTCCAACACGCTGGAAGAGCCACAGTTCGCGCCTCGGCATACTCGATTTTCTTCGAGAATGATTGGGAATCATCAAATAGAACCCCTTGGCGCCACATCCGGATGACGGATGCCGCGATTCTCACCCCATACGAATGGCTCGATATGGTGAAACTCCACGTCATCTTCTGCGATGAACTACGACGGCAGTGCGGGAAGAGTTCCCTCACAATGATCCATTCTGCCTCTTCAAAGCTTCGTCCCGCTCCGAGCATCTTACAATACCCGATTCGAGATTCAAGCTTCCCGGCGGACCCTTACGATGGCAGCCGTCCGTGCGAGCATATCGATCACTTTGAGCGATCATGCACATTGTACAAATGACTGTCTTGTGTCGTATTCCCGGAACTCGAAAGGACAGGCTTGTGATTTCTATTCGGAGTCCGTCAGATCATTTGGAGAGCTTCGCATTGTTTGTAGAACACTTCACGGCGAAAGAGAATTCATCATCACTCTCTGAGCGATGGAGAGTCCCTCAAAGAATACTTCCAGGTTCTCCTCCGGCGAATACAGAGTAGATCCGAACTTTTGAGGCGTGCTTCTGAGGACTCCGGCGATACTTCTATTCATCATTAATGCGGGAGCAGTCCATTCATGCGACTGGTCCGAATAGAGGCACAAATCTCTCGGAATTCGGTGCTCGCCGACAGCTTTGAACCACCAGCGAAGCGGAAGAAGGTTCCCAAAGGTGATGTTCAAACATCTCGAGAAGGCGTAACCTCCCAAGACCTCCTCGGCGACCTCGGATGACTCGGAGAGAAAATATGACTCTCAACGTCATGCGAACATCCTTTGTGAAGAGGATAGCGTCAGTGGCCGCCTTTAAAGTCGGAATATTGTGACTTTTTCTTACGCTTGCATTTTAAAACACCGACTCAAGAATACATGCTATCTCATTGAGTAAGATCGATCCCAGAATTGTCGATCTTCTATCTGAGTTAACATTGAGTAGCTTCGATAAACAATTGGATAAGTTGGCAATCCTCTATAGGCGCACAACTTTCTCCATAAGTTAACATCATCAGTAAGCGCTCATACACAAGGATAGATCAAGAGGTTGAGAACCTATAAATATATTCCGTCTTACATCGAGTAGCATCGATAAACAACCTTGGATAAGTTGGCAATCCTCTATAGGCCTACAACTTTCTCCATGAGTTAACATCATGTAAGCGCTCACATACCGGGATAGATCAAGAGGTTGAGAACCTCATAAATATATTCCGTGTTAACATCGTCAGTATCGATAAACAACCTTGATAAGTTGGCAATCCTCATAGGCACTCTTTCTTCGGGTTAACATCGTAAGCTCGATACACAACCGGGGATAGATCAAGAGGTTACGAGAACCTCTATAAATATATTCCGTGGGATCGTTGAGTACTTCGATAAACAACCTTGGATAAGTTGGCAATCCTCATAGTGACTTTCTCCATAATTAACATCGCAGTATCACAACCCGGATAGATCGAGGTTCGAGAGAACCTCATAAATACCGTGCGGTTAACATTAGTGCTCGATAAACAACCTTGGATAAGTTGACAATCCTCATAGGCGCACAACTTTCTCCATAGAGTTAACATCATCACGCGGCATACAGATAGATCAAGAGGTTAGAGAACCTCTATAAAATATATTCGCAAGTTTGTCATCAAGTAGCTCGTAATGATCTTAGAATAGATCTCTTTATCTTTATCAGTACACTTTGACACAACTCAAATATTCACAAATAATTTTTTGTGGATGTTAACATTTCTCATGAGAACATACAAGTATAATCAACCATAAATAAACACGAGCAGTTGCAACATAAAGAAACTACAACTACGGAGATGGTCTCATATGATGATGAAGAACTATCAAGTCATCCTCGTCATCGCTAGAAGGGTGGGAAGCTAGGAGAAAGGACCAACTCTGCTTGCGATCCAAGCGTGTCCCCTTGAAACCTCGGATGAAGCCTTCATCAACCTGCCGCTCAAAGCCTTCACCTCACATCATACCGTCTCGCCTCGTGATCGTATGATGCTCTTGAAAGGGAGTTCTTGAAGTCCTCCACGGCTGTGATCTCCGCTTCTAAGATAAGGCGACCTCTTTCTCTCGGCGATGCATAACTCTCGATTCTTTGCCTCAAGACACTGAAACCTTCTCGAAGAGATCTTGAGCCTTTGTATAACTTCAGCCTCCACTAATTCATCCGGTCAACTCGACTTCGACGAAAGAAAGAGAATTGAGTCACCAACCGGTCTGCACTCATCAAGTTGATTCTCCAACACGGACATCTCTTCTTATATTCACCTTGGAGAAACTTGACCTTCACGAACTCTGAATTCCAGTCATTCAACACAATGTTCATTTTGAAGTCAAGTTCTTTCTTCTTCAGTTTCTGAAATAAGAAAAATTACGTTAAGCACAAGGAAATGGGAAATAAAGGCGATAAGCATAAGAAGGATTGTTACAGTTCTTGACATCGGCGACTCTGGAATGATTCAACGTCCTGGGAATAAAGATCCTTGGGGGACTCAGGGCACTCTTTTGGTGTCGATATCACCATCACCTCTTCGCTCCTTTTCCTCTTCTAAGTGGAGGGTCCTTCTGCGGGAAAGCGGAGGCAGCAGGAGATTTGAAACCTCTTTGTTGCTTTGTCAGCTTTTAGCACATAAGGCGCTTCGGGATGAATAGAAAATCGAACAAAGATTTCTCCATTTTCATTAATATATCGAATCTCAAATCGAAGATCTTCAATATACGGAATTTGTCATAGATATCTTCATCACCAACTTGGGAATGGGTAAATCTGCTTTCTCCATTTCTAGAAGAGTCATTCTTCACAAAAGAATCACTTGCCCAAGGAGGATCCTTTCCAGAAGGTCAAGTAAAACTCTGCGTGATAATGTGCATTTAAGTAAACTTGCACATCAGCGAGGTAATCAATAGTCAAGGTCACGAAGACTATAAGTCCCATCCGATCGTCATTGCCACTTTCAGCGGGAAATTTAATTATGACAAAATGGCGATCATCGGGATGGAAACCGCAATCGCCCAAACTCATCTCATAAGTGGTAAAATACCCGGAGAAGCTCATCGGACTTCTTGGACTTAGAACCAAATCATTGAAAAATAATATTTTTCAAACGATCAATGTGTCTCCGTGTCGGCGACTCCACGAACCTTTGTCCCATTTTTAGAAGCTTCCCTGTCGCCTCATTACAAGGACGTGTCCCTTTCAAAAGATTATCACCCATCTACAAACATCTATCGAGAGGAAAAATATTCCAAGGAGAGTGCTCAAACTCCCACCGGAGGCTATGCACTGGCAGGGATGAGGAGGTGGAGGTTGATCCAAGAAGAGTGCCCAAAACTCCCAGGGGGGGAGGTATGCACTCTGGTAGAATGAGGAGGTAGGGTTGATCCAAGAAGAGTGCCCAAACTCTCACCGGGGGAGGCATGCACTGGCAGTAGGAGGTGGAGGTTGATCCAAAAAAGAGGCTACTCGGCAGTGATGAGGAGGTAGAGGTTGATCAGAGTGCCCAAACTACCAGGGAGGCTATGCACTCTAAGAGGAGAAGAGGAGAGGAGTTAAAGTTGCATTTTCTTCTTACCCTAGGGGGGTTTTTATAGACCCCCTTAGGGTTAAAAGGGTAAAAAAACCCTAAAAAAACCCAAAAAAAGCATTCAAAACCCTGAGCCATATAGAATTATGTAACCCAGCATGTAGCAGCATGATGTCCATATCATCTATACGCAGCCCGCCATCGACAAATTGGCCATGACGAATGGCCCAGCGCGTGTATAATGTATATACGCTTGCCATTCGTGGCCCGTTCACGTGGCTTATCCGTGGGCCATTGATGGCGTATTCATGCGTATTGTACGTGGCGTAAACCAGCGTCATTCCATACGTATTCGCATCCGCACCAGCGACGCTTGAAACCATGCGCGACCGCACCCATGACCGCTGCTTGACCCATTGGACCATGGAGCTAATGAGCCTAGCTAGTATGACGCCTCAGAAGCCACTTTGACATGGGTCAGGAAGCGCGAAACTTTAAATAGAGAAGAACAGTCCATAACCTCAAAATATCACACTCTTTTATACTTATCGCATTTCGATTTAATTTTATTGTTATGAAGATTTGTTGGTTGATGGACTCTTAATTTTCATTTTCTACTTTCAAGTATTTGGCATATATTTTGGATGGAGATAATGTCACCCAAAATAGGGGCGTCATCCTCAAATTAATCATCGACAAATCTCAAGGTATTTTGCTTGATAAGCAATTTTTCAACAAACTTACGGTCAAAGCATGATGAGGAACATAACAACATCAAACATAGTCGATCGAGCTCGACCGACTAATCAAGCTATCGAACATAAAATGGATCGATCAAAATGGTCACAAAAGCGGACATATTTATAGCGTGGTCGGCGGCTCGTCAAGGCGAATCCAACGAATCCAAGATCACCCAATTGACATCATTAAGGCACCCGGATCATCAAAATACACCGTCGATTGAGGATGCTCGTCGATGGGAGTGGTTGGAGTTTTCCACAATTTACAAGCACGCACTCCCAAAATCTATAAATAGAGCTTCATTCTTACCATTCGAAAAAATGAATCCGATTTAACCGAGAAATCACGAGAACCGACCATCATCATCTGCCAAGTGCATAAGATCGCCTCAGGGACTAGAAAAGACCAATCGCTTTCTCCCCGAAGATCAAGAGGTTGCTCAAGATCGGTTCTGATGGGAAACTTCTCCCTTGGGTTGGAGTTGAGAGGAATATTGTTTAAACCTTCTTCTCAGACTAACGAGAAGCAAGGACGTATCTTTTGAACACATAGTGAAAGTTCTCTGAGGCGGGCAAGGCCGTGGTTTTCCTTAACGGGTTTTCCATTATAACCTGTGTTCATATCCCACCTGTTGGATAATTTTTGAGCTACGACGAAGATCTCGCATCTACCAGAATAAAATTCTCTAGCACGCAACAATACTCATCACATAAGGGATATTATTATCAAACAAACCAATATATCACAATATATAAAAGTTTTAAACATGAGGGGACTCATCAGATGATATGAATATTTGGGTTATAAAACTTATAAAGAATAAGCATTTGCATAATGATGAAAACTATAATGTTATAAAATCATCCTAGTGTCTAACCTAGAGTTAACTAGAGGATCGATACTTATCACATAAAGGATATTATTATTAAACAAACCAATATAACACAAAGACATG
Source organism: Cymbidium sinense (assembly GCA_021442155.1). Classification (NCBI taxonomy): domain Eukaryota; kingdom Viridiplantae; phylum Streptophyta; class Magnoliopsida; order Asparagales; family Orchidaceae; genus Cymbidium; species Cymbidium sinense. The sequence continues at coordinate 60,904,934 of CM038233.1, forward strand.
AAATTATCTAAAGTATATTATATAAAAGTTGAAAATATAAGGGGACTCATCATATGATATGAATATATGGGTTTTATAGCTTATAAAAATAAGCATTTGCATAATGATGAAAAATATAATGTTATAAAAATCATCCTTTTGTCTAACTTAGAGTTAACAAGAGGGATTAAATTTATAAATTAAGTATGGCCCATGACTTTAATCAAATGCCAATGTTGAGATTGGACTTGCAAGTTAACTCCACTTTCCAGCAAGCCCTTGATTTGATCTTCTAATTCTTTCTTTGAAGGATAGTGAACTAAATTAACTTAGTCACATAGATCATGAAATCTAGTCTCGACATAATTTGGGATATGTGTGATATAAAGGAACATGCCTCATAACCTCAAAAGCTAAGGTTGTTAGACTATGAATGGACATGATATGCTAATACAAGTATTGACTTATTTATATAGTTCTAATTTATGAATACAAGAATAAATCTAATATTCACTAGTTTATGCATATGTGTGCATTATTTTGATGATTTTACATCTTTAAAGAGTAAAAGAGCATTTAAGTACACATTTGTGGCCTTCAAAGGGCTGATAATTTAATTTAAAATATTTTTCCTTTGAAAAAAGTTTGTAATTATTTTAAAGAGAAAATTTTCTTATAGTTGCATTTAGATCATTTGATTATTGTTACGGTAATATCTTAATATGTTATAACCATGACAAAATAAATAAATAAAGCAAAAGGCATAATAAAGATTGCAGGCTCCTTACTCTATAAGTAATTTGATTGTGCTTTTACACCCAACATCAATTGCACCTATGATGCATCACATCCTTTTCCTCATTTGAAGCAGCTTTTCCCTTCCTTAGATGACCAACATTTGGCTTCATCATTGAGCATAGTATGATAAAGATTTTTATTTAATCTAAAACTTCTTGGGAAAAGTATGACATACTTGAAACAGGATTAAATTAGTTTATTTTACAATAAAATTGAAATACGATTTTTTTAATAAAATCAAATTTATAAAGTTCACTAATTTAAAAGATACAATTGGAGCCTATTTTCCTTTTGATATAAAAAAAACATGCAAAGCAAATTTTTGAATATAATTTTAAAGCATATTTCTTAGTAATCTTATCAAAACTAAACTAACATCCTGATTTTCTCATATTATCATACAATAGTTAAGAGGCATGAAAAGATAGTAAAAAAATAAAAATGTAAAATGTTAAAATATATAATTTGAAGCATAATAGTTTTGCTCCAATGGCCTATGTCTATACTTTGAGTTATCCCGATCTCAAGATTTTCATTACTCTCTTATTTTGCAAATATAAATTGATAAAGCTATAATAGCCATAGATTCAATTTCATTTAGGAAATAATCTTAGCATTCTTGAGGATCCATTGTTTTGCATTTATATACATAAACAAATGTTTAACTTGTACTATACTTTAATATTTCTATAAAGCATTTTTTTTTAAAATGAGTTGTAGTCTTCGGGTAATTTTATGAATGATTTACTAAAAATAGAAATGTAATTTTATAATCTATAAGATGAAATTTTTTTTAAATAATTTTTTTTGTCATTTTTATAAGTCCAATTAACAAATAATCTTCATCTCATCATTGACAATTTTATAATGTAATGTAGGAATTTTTTTCCTATTTTGATGGCCATTGATATGTATGAGCTTGATATGAAGTAGATGTTTCTTGTTTAACTAAAACTATTTAAAAAATTGATGTATGTTAGTACACATTGATTTTTTTGGAATCTTCTAGTATCCTTTTTACAAATATAACTATTAATATATCCTAATCTCCATTTTTTATATGTACAAGCTAAAGCCCATCTAAAACTTCACTTCCTTAAGTTTTGAAGAAGGAGTTAGGGAGGAGATAAAGGAGGTAAAGGAGAGAGAGGCTAGAATTTACAAGTCTTAGGTTCATTTTATGAGGCAAACCAATTGAAAAAATATTTGGATGGAGATAACTCACTAATTTTTAACTTCTATTGTGTACATAATAATTTAAAAAGCTAAAAAATATTTTGAAAACTTTCACTATATAATTGTTTAGATTATTTTATACATGTTGACATGATCTAACTGGATGCTCACTTGGTACTTTTTTAAATTGTTCTAAAATTTAAATAAATTTTTACTACAACATATTGGTATAGAGTAAACAACCTAAAATATTTCTATAGTTTACTTATTATAACCAATTATGTGTGAGCCAATCAATTATTTCAAAGTAACCTTTAACAAAACATTGACCATGCTAACAATATGTTGTAACCTATCATATCATCTAAGTATGTGACATAATCTTGTTGTGATAAAATTGTCTAATATGATTGCAATGCATTATGAAACTAAATTGTCACAATAATCCAATCAAAATATGGCTTTGTGATATTTAATTTAATTTTGAATGTAAATTTTTATTAGATTAAAAATATTTAAAATAGACAAATATTTATGTTTATTTTTTAAAAGACATGAGTCAACTTGCTATAACCAGAACACCATATAAATATTCTAGAGTGCTATGAAGATGTCTATTGTAAGCAATCTACCATAAATCAAATGAAATTGGCTTTTAAAATTTAAAATTTCATAAATAACTTTTCAATTTTATACTCAAAATTATTATATAATTTAAATTCAAACCATTAAAGTACCCTACAAAAGTGTACATGTTTGTAATTATATTGAAAAATTTGAAGTTATAAAATTGATATTTTTGAGAATGCAAAACTTAAGTGAATATTCTAAGCCAAAAGAAAATCTTATTTTTCTTATTTAAATGAATATAAAAAAAATGAAAAGGGATATTTAGAAAATTAATCAAATTAAAGATTAATTGAATTAAATAATCTTTTGAAACTCTTAAAGCAAGTTAAAGTGCACTCCCAAATATTAAGAGCATTTTGAAAATTTATATATATTTCTCACAATATATCACCCAATAAGTAAAAATAAAATGAAGAATATCAAATAATTTTTAAAAAAATCTAAAATATTTGGAAGTTTGCAATGTTTGATATTTGACTTTAAAATTCCCCAATTAAGCCTTCATTAATTAATTCAGTTAGATTTAATGTTTTTAAAGTTCAAAATAATCAAATCAAAAGCATAAAGAGGACATTTAATATAGAAAAAAAATTCATAAATGGGATATATATATGCCAAAAATTATGATATTTTAAACACACATTTATGCTTAAAAATAATCATTTTCATATAATTTCAATTTTTAAAAAAATATTTTACATTTTTATAATTATTATAAAATTATAAAAATTTAAATGAAAGCCATATAATTAAGAAAAAATCAATTAAATCTGGAAATATTCTCATTCATTCAAAATGATATATATATATATATATATATATATTAGAAGGGGTTAAACTCTGAGTCTACCGCTCAAAGAGCTACAATCAACCTATAGAGTAAAACCCCTATCTAAATACAAAACTCACACAACAAAAGCAAATACAATACCCAAATAAAAAGAAAACCTAGGCACTCACCATGTGTATTCCAATGGGAATGGAGTAGAGAGGAGACTTTGCATCCAAAGGAAAAATCTGCTAGAACCTGCCTTAAGAGAAAAGAAACCTACGAACAAAACTTGGATGCCAATTAGTGCCCATTAAAAAAAGAAAAAAAAAAGAGAAAATTATACTGGGAAAACATAAGATAGAGAGAAAGTGGTGTAGCAACTAATCCATAGTAATTTGAGGCAGCCACATACATATGCATCCCTCGGTACCACACATATGCTACTACCAACCCAATAAGCGGTAATTTGCCACCGAGAAAGCAAACTGATAGCAACAAAGGAGAATTATATAGCTCAATGACATGATATGACCACAAAAGCAGTATTAAGTTCCACTGCCAAGAGTCAAAACCGCCTCCCTTTCTCGGTGCCATCAATTATAGTTAGATTTAAAAGAGCATAGCGAAAAGATAACCCCATCAAACCACCACGGATCGAAAGAGGTAACCTAAAATAGAATAATGAAACCGAAGTGCTGGCGGTTTTGAAATAATTCCAACTGCAAATAGCCTCCAATCTCAATCAAAAGAAAAACAAATACAACACCAAAGAGGCATATAAATCCAACCTCTAACTATAAAAACCCCACCAATCCACCCAAGATTCGTAAAGGCAAAACCTAAAATAGCCAAAAAAAAGGAAACAGAAAGGAAATAGAGCAAACAACAGTCACCCAAAAACCAAAGCAGAGGAACCGTTCCATTCATGCCTAGAATTACACAACAGCCACAACATCTCCAAGTAACAAAATGATAGCAAACTGCCACCAAAACTTCAAAGCGACAAGAGGGAACTTACCGTTCCAGGAAAACACAACTGAAGTCACCATAGCCGCAAAATGAATTAAACTCTTACCCGTAGACAAAGTACACATAATACCATGATAATCCAGTCTCAAACGGAAAATGAAATAGTAGTTAGTCCTATCTCCCAAAGGAGCTTTAAGGAGCACTCCAAAAGCTGCATAAACCAGATTAGTACAAGCATAGGATCACAAAGCATGTTAAAAATATCCATCCCCAACCATCTATACGTTCTCCCTCACAACATTCATGAGAAGGGCCCCTCAAATCCAATGAAAATTTGATAGAATACCAGATCCTAGATCTAAATAGGAGATGGAAAACCTCCAATCAGATAGTGTATTAAAAAATAAGCATAACAGCTTACATATTCCTAACATAAGGTAAACTAGTTTTATCTAAATTAACAAACCCCCTTAATAAAGTGGGAATATTATCATAAGAAAATATATTTACCATAGAGGACTTTGCTCCCAAATTGGCCAGAAAATTCACAATTCCCTTCTCAATAAATATGAGAGATATGATAATCAAGAGAAGTTGAGAGTATAGTAGACTTCGACATTACCATGAACTCTAGATTTTAGTAAATTTAGAAGCAGGAGAGCATCAATTTCAAACTAAATTCTTTTAAAGCCTTTCTGAATGCATAGTAAAATCCCATAGTATAGGCCATAAAGTTCAGCAAACAGAACAGAGCAGGGTTTTAAAGGGATAACAAATGCAGCAATCATCTTACATCTAAAATCTCTTAAGATACCCCCACAGTCATAGAACCCATTAGCAATAGAACCACCAATATTAACCTTAACAGTATGATTTTGAGATTTAGTCCAATAAATAGTCTTACAGAGGTAATCAAATTCAATGGACGGAAGAGAGATCCCAAAACAGTGAGCTAGATGCTTAGCATCTTTGAAACTTGACGTATGAAGAAGTTTATCTTTGTAGAGGGAGGTAATTTTACCTTTAGTTTAGCAATGATGCGGTGAAAATCATTTCTTTCCATCCAGACGTACCACAGTAAAGTAATAGCCAGAACACATTTGACATGACCTTTCGGGGCATAAGATAGAAAGTTATTTAATAGGCGTATGGTAGAAATGGATCCATCGAATAGCTAAGTATTCAACAGACTATCGTACCAGTACCAAACTTTAGCCGCAATGGGGCCATTAACAAAGACATGATCAAGAGTTTATATGTGAGAGCAACATTGACACTTAGAAGGAAGATGAAATCATTTTTTTTGGAGAATGGCATCCACAGGAATGTAATGTTTAAGAATAGGCTAAGTAAGAACCGAAAAGGAAGCAGGAATAGTGTTACTCCATATTTTGGCAAATATAGGAGAGTCTTGATTGTTAAATCTAATAGCTTGCCACACGTCCTTAAAAACAAAATCTCCAGTGGGTGAATTGTTGAGAAGAATTTGATCCAGTTTACTAGATGTAGGGGTGATATTCAAGATTTTGTTGATGATAAAATTAGGGACATAGGATCCTAAATGGTCTATATTCCAAGAATTTTGAGTGAGAAAGTGGCTAACTTTGAGCCTCTCAACAGAATGAGTGTTGAGTAAAGGCGTTAGAGCCTTCACCCAATTATCTTGCCAAAAAATGATGAGGTGCAATTCATACCCCAAGAGATCAGCCTTGACACTTGATGTTCTGAGTCTTTTCTACAGGCGTCTCCCATTTTGAAAATGCAAATAAGGGGGTGATTACCCTTATAGTATTTATTGAGGATAAATTTAGACCATAAGTTGTGGTTACTTCTAAGATTCCACCACATTTTGTAGGAAAAACATTTAATGGAGTCTTGTAATGTTTTACAACCTAGCCCACCTTCATTCAAAGGGCCACAATATTTGTACCATCTAGCCCAATGCATTTTTTTAGATGATGAAGTAGAGCCCCAGAAGAATTTATTGAACAGCCGGTTAATCTTATTAATGATAGAAGTGATAGGGACAATAGTGGAAAGCAGATAGAAGGGTAGGGAGCAAAGTATACTTTTAATGAGGACCAATCTAGCTCCATAAGAAAAAAAGATGGAACTCCCATGAGGAGATTTTCTTATAAATTTTTTGAATTACTTCATCAAAAAGGAAAGATCTTTTAGCACCACGATATAGAGGAGTACCCAGATATTTAATAGGGAGAGTACATTGGGCAAAGCCGGTGATATTCTTAATATTATTAATCCTAGGACTAGGTATCAAATTACTAGCAATGAAACCATTTTTGTCAAGATTAATTTTTAAGCCGCTCTCCCTCCCAAAATGAATAAGAAACTTATACAATTTCTTAATGTAGCAGGTAGATCCATTGCAGAAGATAATGAAATCATCCGCAAAGCAAAGGTGAGAGATAGAAAAACCACCTCTCATCTTTTAGCACATGTTAGGCATTTTGAGAAACATAAGTTCAAGATTTCGAGAAAGATATTCCACTGCAATAATGAAGAGGGCCGGGGAAAGGGGGTCCCCCTGCCTGATACCATGAGATGAAGAAAAGAAGCCATTAATCTTGCCGTTGATAAGTAAAGAAAATCCAAAATTTTCAATATCATTTTTGATTAAAGTAATGAAAGAGTTGGAAAAGCCGAATAGAGATAAAATTTTATAGAGGAAAGTCCAACCAATATTATCATAGGCTTTAGATATGTCCAACTTAAAAACAAGATTCCCACATCGAACTTTTGTGTTAAGATCATGGATAATTTCTTGTGCCAATAATACATTATCAGAGATAGAATGGCTTTTGACAAAGCTAGTTTGATTAGGAGAGATGATTTTATGAAGTAAAATACCTAATCTACTGGCTAGGATCTTTGATATGAGCTTGTTAAAAAATATACAAAGACTTATGGGTCTAAAATGATTGCAAAGTTCAGGGTTTTCAATTTCGGGAATTATAACAATGGAAATACTAGAAAAGAATTTGGGGAGGGTGTTCTCTCTAAAAAAAAATCTAGAACCGCTTTAACCACATCGTCTTTGATAATATTCCAACATTTTTGAAAGAAAAGTGGAGTGAAACCATCAAGGACAGCCACATATTCTGTATTCATACTCTGAAGGGTAGATGTAATTTCTACTTCAGAGGGTAAGGATGTAAGCATTTTGTTATCATCATCGGTGATGATTTTGGGGATAACCTCAGGGCATGCTAGTTTCTCATAATTCACATTATTATTAAGCAAGCTATTGAAGTAGGAAACACCCAAGTCAGCAAATTCCTTATCATCAGAAATCCAACTATTATCAGAATTTTTGATTTTCTTAATGAGGTTTAGGGCCTTTTTCTTATTGAACAGGGCATGAAAATATTTCGTGTTCCTATCCCCCTCCGATAGTTTTTTAGCAGAAGCCTTTTGCCTCCAGTAAGTTTCCTCCATGTCTTGATAGTTTGTTAATTTATCTTTGGCATGATTTAATAAATTAGTTTTAGAGGTGTCCAAGATAACCTCTTCCTCTACCGATATGATCTCTTGTTCTAATTCTTTTATATTACTGAAGAGGTTTTTGAAGAAATTTTTGTTCCACCATTTGAGCAATTGTTTAAGCCTTTTTAATTTCAGCCATAATCTTTTCAACCCCAAATTAGAATCATCAGGATAGAGAGGGTCTCCCCAATTAGTAGCCACCACCTCCTCAAATCTAGTATGCTAAGCCACATATTTTGAAAGCGAAAGGAATACGTAAGGAGGGAGACTTGATTAACCTTAGAAATAAGCAAAGGAGAATGATCGGATAGGGTTCTACTAAGATGTTCAATCGAGGTAGTGGGAAGGAAGTGATCCATAGGTCATTGAGCGTAATCCTATCAAGTCTTTGCCACATTCTGTGATTGTTCCAAGTGTATTGGGAGTCAACCACTGAAGCCCAGATCGGTCAAGTGGCAATCAAGGGCCATATTATTAAATTCCTCCATAGATAAAAGGTTAGGAGGATTTCCACCCCTTCGTTCCATTGAGGATGAAATAATATTTAAAATCCCCACCCACAAACCAGGGAGCATTAACTGAGGTCGAGAAATAACCAGATCTTCCCAAAGGTTCCTTCTTCCATACCTATTGTAGGATGCATAAACAAAATATCCAAAGCAGGACCAGTTGCCAAAGGAGATTTTAGCATTCACGACCTAGTGAAGGTCCTGAATTATATGGAATGAAAAAGGATTTTTCCAGATATCCAGATTTTATTACTCAAGTTCGCGTTCCCAAAAAAAAATTGCTAAAACCAATCATTCTAGCAATAGATTGGATGTTAGAAGGAAGGATGAAGGGTTCCAAAATAGCCAGAAAAGAAATGTTATGAGTGCGAACTAAGTTACCAAGTCTAAGCAGAGAGAGCCAGTCCCTCTCGCATTCCAAATCAAGAAAGAGACCATTACTTGGGACGATATGAGCCAGATCGATCTAGTCATTTTAGCAAAGTTAGGATATATAGATTTATATGATTTGTTTCTCTTTTTTGTGACAATGCGAAAATCATTTTCCAAACCAACAGCCTCCCCATCAGATAATGAAAATCTAATTAACTATTTATTGCTTGTAGGTGCGTGATGGTTAACGGTCAATTCTCTTTCTTCCAACTCATTGTTCATAGTCTGATGCATCTTAGATTTTAGATTTTGATCCACATTAGAAGAAGAAATAGGGGATGGGTTAGCATGTGGCAGAACACAAAACCCAAGATCTGGGGTGGAAGTTATCTCTAAATATTGCATCTCTTCCAACCCAACCTTACCATTCAAATGATCTTTAGTTACTAGAGATGAAATAGCAAAAATATTAGCATTATTCAAAGAATCAGTAACAAGAGGAGATCCAAAATTGGAACTCGAAGCATTAATATTAATATTTTGGTTTTGTAACTTAGATCCAACATGCGGAAGTTGATCCTTCAACAATGTTGTGTCTACTGGGGATTGCTCAGCCATAGTCAGCTTGGAATTAGGGTTGTTCAAACGAATTTGGGGCTGATTTTTATCAGGTATTGGGACAGTGATATTAGTATTCATATCCTGTGATGTTTCATTCAAAATGGCCTTAGGGACAAGAGCAACTTTGGGGACCATAGAATTCTTCTTTAAATGCGGATGGGATACAAAACAATCAACAAAATCATGTCCATGAATTTTGCAATGTGGGCTAAATATAGGGAAATTTTCAAATTCTACTTTTGTAAATATCCATATTTTTCTGATCCAAGCCAAATTTCCTTAGGATATTTTTTAGTAATATCCACTTCCATAAGAACACGAACGAAGGTCTAGAGCTAGAGGTAGCTTGGTCCGTTGGAGAGGTCGACCGCCGACCACGCGTAGAGAAATTCTGATTATAGAAATGCACCACGAAGGTTAGGGATAGACAACCAAAGCTGGAACAATAGGAGATTCCTCTTTAATGTCGAAATAGGGAGTCCAATTCAATAAACACATTTGTGATTAAAACATAATAAGAGCTCTTGCAAAAACGAGTAATCCAGATCATTAGCTAATTGAATCAAAATATGTAGAATCAATCAAACCCACCAAAAAACTCACGCCGGTTGAAAATGAAAAACTTCGGATATTATCCATAGACGGACGACGAAGAGCAAATTTACAAACCAAAGCAAATTCATATGGCTTAGCCAATTTTTCCATCACAAAATCGGAACACATAACAGCGGGTACTCCCCGGAATGTAGTAGAAACAAAATCGAAAGACTCGCCGACATTATTCGCTTTACCAGCAAGCACATCCCTAAATGATTTAGACGGTATGGTAGGATTAGTACCATCTTTTCCAGAAGAATCCTTACCTGATGCAGCCAGACAATTTTGGGCGAGGTTCCCCCATGGGGGAGCCACGGTTGGATCCATGATCACAAGGAAGGCATACCAGCACAAGCACAATGAGCTTTGTTTCGATATCAGCCACAGAGAAGTGTCGAGGATAGACAGCGACAAAGGCAGGAAAGTAAAAAAGAGGAAATAATGAGGGGGAGAAGAAAAAACCCCGGCTCGAGAACGATCGAAAACCGATGCAAAAATGGGAAAGGAGATCTGAAGAGGGACCATTCAAAATGATATCTAGATGCACAGTCATGCATAAATGATATCACTAAAACATACTTTTTTATTATATTTTCCTATGTTTTAGAACATCAAAAATAAGAAAATAAAGGCTTACAAAATTTGGAATTGAAATTATGATTCTAAAAATTTGCTATCTTCATCTAATCATCAACCCCTATCTTGCAAGCACTTGATCATCACGTAACCATAATTACTAACTATTGTCTAACTTTTATTATTTGACTATCATCATCAGACCACCATCTAATTAAAATTCTCTATTTAATCATCGACAATCATCATTCTTACATCTCTTATAATGTGTAATACAATTGTAGGAGATAATAGACCCTCTTCTCCAATTATAGTAAAGTGCAGATTTTTCTAACTTCAAGTATACACTGAATTATTTTAATGGCGCTAGGCTCTTGATTTTTTTCACATTTTCATACAAAACTCTTAGTGTCACTTCCTTTTTGCTTTTATTTGTGTATTATATATTAGTATTAAACTAAGATATTCAAATCTCTCATTCTACTATCACAGAAAAGAAGATGATCAATGTTTTAATATTTTTATCTACTCTTTAAAAAAATGAATTCAATATCATTATTGTCAGCAATAGCATTACCTATATTACAATATAACAATTTTCAATTATTATTACTCTATGAATTTTGATGAGTGTTTGTATGAGATGCTAAATTTTAAATTTTTTTTTATTTTCTTACATATATTTTAAAATATCTTTGATTTTGCATAATTTTCATTTAAATTATCTTTAATATACTCATTTTATTTCAGCATCCTAGTAAATGTAAAATATATCATCATCTTAGAGTTATAGTATATAAAGCTTAGACTTTCGATCATTAGTTTACATCTCTTAGTATTTATGATCATGAAAATATATTTTAAATATTAAAAAAAACTTAATAAAAAGTCAAAGTTTACTATTTCATCTCCTAAATAGATGATTTAAATTTTGTATTGATAAAATATTACTTGCTTTTAATGTTAGAATAAAAAGATAATAAAATAGGCATCAGTTTTTATATATAATTATAAATATCACTTTTAAATTTTAAAATTACGAATATTAAAATTCAAAGGCTCAAAATCAAAGCATAACATTTAAACATATCTTTCATAATGGCCATACGTTCCTTAAAGATTGGCATCAACATAACTTACCAAGTTACCATATACTAAAACTGCAACAATAATTAATACTGTATGTTAAGAACAAATATTTGAAACACTTTATATATATATATATATATATATATATATATATATATATATATATATATATATATATATATATATATTTAGGAGTATACATTGGTTGATTTACCTCACTAAATGCTTATGTATTGTCAAGTCTAGTTAATTACAGGTAAAGGTTTTAATCAACTATTGATATATTTTTTTATCAATAGTTGATTAACCATCCTTCCCTTTCTTGTTTAAATATTTTTCAAGTGGAATATCCATAGTTTTTCATCCAAAATTTTTTAATTTCGTGGAGCAAATCAAGATTTTTCTTTCTTTTGGGAAAAAAATTGCATTCTCAATCATAAAAACTTTCATTCAAAATAAATATTTTTGTTTCCCCTTATATTTCAACTCAAATTCCTTCATATCTCTTTCAGTTTATTTACTACTTGGATATCATCACCTATAAATTTTATGTCATCATCACATACAGTTAGAATCAACTTCTTTCCTTATTCTCTAATTATTTAAAAATAATGTAGGCCTTTACTTATTATCTCTCAACATAAAGAGGGTATAACTAAATCTTGTGAGCAATGCTAATGGTGATTATTTTAGACCGTAGCCAATCTTTTAACTTAAAAATTTTTTCTCCATCTTATGATTGGAATCTTGGAATAAATTTTTTTTTTGCAATTATCTATTTATCAATCCATTTTTTTTTATAAATTTCATCAACCTTCTAATCTAGGTTTATTGCTAAGATAGTCAAACTTGAATAGTATTCAACTATAATGACTCCTTGTATGCTATTCCATAAGTTCGAGTAAAGCCTAAGTTACTGAGCTTTCTTAGTTTCCAATGTTATGAAGTAAACTCACTTGTTCAAATCAATTTCTTAATTTATCTTAAACAATGTAGAATGTTTTGAGCTTCATTTTTCTAAAGATTTTTTTGTTTATTCTTTGATAGATTATTTCCATTATAGTTTTAAAGAGCTTAATTCACATTTTTAAATGATTATAATGACATCACCTTTGAACCAAAGGCATTAAACTGTAGAGATAATTTAGTTTGCCCATTAATTTGAAATAAAATATTTAGTATGGTTTCTTGCTCCTTTCTTAAATGTAATAAGTAAAATTAATACTATTAATTATAGCATGATTTAAATTCGATGGTTTCAGCTCAATTTCAATCACAATAGATACGTTAGGATCTCTCTCTCTCTCTCTCTCTCTCTCTCTCTCTCTCTCTCTCTCTCTCTCTCTATATATATATATATATATATATATATATATATATATATATATATGAGTTCAAAATATGGTTGTTATAGAAAAAAGAGTGATGACATAATTATTAAGGAAAGAGTATAATCTTATGCAATATTTACACAGACAATATTGTATTTTGCAGAGTTCATTTCGATAAGATAAATAGTAGGCTGGTTGTGCTATTTCTAAATAAATGTTTGATCAGATTAGCCTAAGTTTCTTATGTTTTCTATTTTTTATCATCTTCTCAGTTCAGGTCACAGTTCAGGTCTTCAAAACATTTCAATCAGATTAGTATAAAATGCTATTGAATAAAATGATAAGAAATCCTAAATGTAAGATATATGAGTTGTCCTCATATAGGATAACCACACACATTTAAATAGTTAATATTTACTTAATATAACTTACAAATTTCTATTTCATGAAAAGTATTTATTATACTTTATTATATAGTTAATAGATCTTTCTAATTTAACCTTCCTATTTAGTCAAATCTTAAAGCTTCTCTCTTTACTCTCACTCTCTCTTTTCCTCTCTCCTATTTTATTATTAATCTTATCAACATACACGCACAAACATACTTAACACTAAAGCACACATAATATTACACTAACGACCAAATGGGTAGATTAAGTAAAAACAAGATCATTAACTCATCTTAATTTTGAAATCATAAAATATAATTTTGACAACTATGCTGAAACTATTGAAGGGGCTGACCATTTCAATTAATTGGAACTCATATAAACAAATATTCAAATTTTAATGATTAATTGTTCCATTTGCCCTATCTGATATACCCTATGATTCACATCTCAAGGTACAAAGCCATTGGGGGCATATGGGCTACAGTCATGATCATAATATAATTGTTCCATTTGTCGATCATCACTTGATCAGAGGACTCTAGTCGTAAGTGCATCATAGGTGGAGCCTACTGGCCAAATCACATTGACAGAGGACACGAGCCACGTTATTGCTGGTATGAGATTGATTGAGAGTGAATATAAAAATACATTTGATTTGATATTGGCTCTTTTGTGAGCTAGAGTTTTCTTAATTCATCGCCCTTAACAAATTATTGCAGAAGGTAGATTGAATGGAGTTTACTTTAAGTATTGAAGGATTGAATTTCATTTAACCATTAATAGCTTAGTGATATATTAAATTTCACATTTGGATTGATACTCAATTTAAGTTAATTTAATATGAAATTAAAATCACATTTTAATGGAAGTATCCCCTTCGGTTAAAATCTCCATTCAACATAGTCATCATTGGGGTAGTTAATTGATTAGTTTGTATATATTTAAGAACTTTAGATCTTGTCAACTTTGTTTAGCTCCTAATAGAGAATCAGATTTGTAGGTTAAGGCTCGTAGCTATATTGCATGATTAAATTCAAAATGAAATATTTTCTTTATGTCAAATTGTATATTTTGGCTAAAGTAAAAAATATGAGTGGCTATTATCACTATTAAATTCAAAACCATTTTCAAAATCTATAAATCAAATACCTAAAACTGGAAGTGTGCTACTTATAGTTTATTTATAAGCTTGCATGTGAATATAAAAAAGTGTCTTATGTGTGTTTCCTTTCTTTCCTCTTAATATGGATTTGAATAAGATTTGGGAAGTGTATAGTTCTTTTAAAAGAACATAATGGTTGCTTAAATCTATTCTTATCCTCTTCCATGTTATGACTTAAGAAAGATTCTTACAATTACACATATAAATTACATAAACAAGTCCAAACTTAAGTATAAATTTTTGCATCTTTCTTTTCCATTCATTTCTTTTGTACACATGCTTGTATTTAAGGAAAGTGATATATTAGTCTGTATAACCCCGGGGTTGCGAGTCTTTAAGTTTCCTTAATTAGGTCTTGTACCTTACACCCCTTGTTAACAATGGTGTCGTACTCACTTATGTCTTTTATACATACATAAGAGCATGTGAAAAATGGTTAAGAAAATCTCTTTTCTACTTAATGAAAATCACGCATCATAAAGCATTCAAATTTTCTTAAGTAACTCACTTAGCATTCTCTTTCCATGCATTTCTTTTTGTACATGCACATGTATTTAAGAAAAGTGGTATATTAGTCTGGACAACCCTGGGTTGTGAGGCTTTAAGTAGCCCTAAGTAGGTCTTGTATCTTATACCCCTGGTTAACAATGGCGTTGTACTCACTTATGTCTTTTATACTTATAAATGTGCATATGAAAAATGGATAAAAGAATTAGTCTCTTCTACTTAACAAAATCATGCATACATGAAACATTCAAAATTTCTTTAAGTAACCTCACTTAGCATTCATCGTATAATATGACAAACATTCCCATTTGTATGTATAGATATGCTTAGGATCCATTCATATGCATGTTATATATATGTGGGAAAGAAATAAAATGTTGTGTGTTTTTTGATAGTAATTCACTTTACCTAATCTTAAAATGCTTTTCTTTTTGAATAAGTTTGTTTAAAGAAAATATAAACTTATGATTAATTAAAATCATAATAAAATATTCACTAAATAAAAATCCTTAATGAATCTACCATAGAAATCACTTAAGGTAAGGAGGAAAGAGAAGTTCTCTTCTCTTTTCTTCTCTTTACAATCCTTAGTAATTAAGTAGGTTCATTCCAACCAAATCAAATCATCAAATAAAATTAACTCATATCAACTAAACAGCTTAAATGAGACCACCCGTCTAAGTTGAACCTTTCACACTTAGAAAATCCTACTCTTAAAGCCTAGCTAAGCATACCACACAAAGCTTACGTGGCACACACATTAGGCTAAGTCACCACTTCTAGTCCTATGTTAGGCCGGTGCATGGTTTAATGTTTGCTTTTATTTTGTGATGTGAGAGTGATTCTTTTATCTATTTGAGTAGGTAAATGCAAAATCATGCATTAGCCTAATTTTGGTTATTTTATATTTGTGTGATTGGGAAACAACTCATAACCTCATTTAAAGCCTAAGTTAAAAATCAAGATAAAAGAATTAACAACCCCTTAGCTGGATGGGTATTTCTTTTATAACATCATGCATAAAAGCATCTTGTTTCACACTTGATTGGAGGGCTTTCACCTTTGCCAGAGAAACTTGGCTTGACCTTTGAGAGCAATGGTGGAAACACACCTCCCCTTCTTGCTGATTTTGGCCCATAATCTTATTTCTCATGCATTAGACATATGAATTCTATAAGCCTGAGTCAAATGATTATCCAAAGATAAAAATAACATGTAATATGATTTGCATTAAATTTAGGTCATTTGAAGCATCCCCTTATATGATCTAGTCTCTTTAGGGAGTGAGTTTAAGAACTTAGTCTCTTTCTAAATAAATAACAACCTTACTATCTTGCATAAGCATAAGACTTGCCTACATGTATTTAAAATCATAGGAGGAGTTAGTTGGTGGCAACCCCTGGTGGTTGTAAGTCCAAGTAGTCGAGTGGTTTGTCCCCTCTTATGGAGGCAAGCTAAATATCCATTTTTTCCTTAGATTTAGGTTATGCTTTTGGCCCTTGCCAAAGCTCCTTAAATTTAGGTTCCGAGGTTGCTTCTCTCTTCTATTGGCCATAAGCATAAATCCTCATTTCTTAGGCATTTCCATAACCTTGTATTATGGAATTATAAGCCCTAAACTTCTAATAAAAATTTAACTCAAACAAATAATTCCCCTCAATTTCAAAAATATAAAGCCCAACCATAGGATAGTTTGGGATGTTTACTAGGCTTCCTAGTATCCTAAACATCCCCTACTCATCTTTATTTGGCTTCGATAAAAATCTCCCTCTTCTTGATCGATCCCACTTGATTTTCTAAAAATAACTAATCGATTGATAGTCCTACCTATTGAAATCTTTGGAGACAATGATCATTTACCTTAATCGGGAGTATTCCTAAGGAATCCTCTTCCTTAGGATGTAATTAACTATGAGGGCTTTCCCCTGTAGGGAACTTAACGAACCTAATTAAAAATAAACCCTACTTTACTTTTTCATGTAAAGTAGGGGAAGAATCTCTAGTATATATGTAGACCATGTCAGGAGATTTTACATCACCTCTCTAAAAGGATAGATGAAGGAGGAAATATTTTCACCACAGAGATCAAGCATGTGAACCTTCCATTAGGGAAGCAGGTTTAAGTTATCCACTAGGATAAGAAGCTTGGATTTGGATGCAATGTATGATTTGGGTAGCCATTGGGGATTATGATGTATAATCCACTAGGGATAGATGCATTAACTTTCCACTAGGGAAGCTGGTTCAGGTTATCCACTAGGAAAAGGAGGGTTTGGATTTCTTTTGAGAGTGCACTCACTGGGGAATGCAACTTTGAATTGGATTTAATTGACTCCAATGGGGAAGTCGAGATGACTGATGTCTCACTAGGGAGAAATTGATTGATTGTTTGTTTAAGTTTTATATTTTAAGATAGACTATGTTAGTTTATGATGGATCGTACTAAGAAGTGGCTATGTGGGCCTAGGCCTATCTCAGATTTATCAATCCAAAGGGGTAGTCCACCAGCCACATGGTAGAACTATCCAACCTAAGGGGTTACCTTTCAGTGTATAACGATTATGCTAGGGAGAAGGCATAGTAGACTTACATCTCCAAAAGTAGGGGACAATTGCTAGGGTGATCTATTAGATGCAACAAATTGGACCCAACCTAGGGTGACTACTAAATGAATGCCTCTGGGGTGATCAAGATAATATCATTTGATTGAATTGTATTCATTTTATTTTTAATTATTTTAATTTGATGGATTCGATCAGTTTGTGATGGATTCACTAAGAAGGGGCTAATATCATCCTAGACCTATCTGAGATTTACAAATCCTAAGGGATAGTTTACCGGTCGTGGGGTAGAACTAACCAACCAAAGGGGTGCCTTTCAGGTTGTAATGGTCAAGTTTGGAAGAAAGTGCGGGGACTCACATCTTCGTAAACAAGGAACCACTGGGATGATCGGTCACTTGCACAACAACTCAGACCTGACTTAGGGTTTTTTATTAGTTTGTAATGGTCTTGCTGGAAAGAATGTGTAATAAAGTTATATCTTTCAAAGTAAAGACAACCGTCGGGCTAACTTGTCGGTGGAAAAACAAGTTGAACCCAACCTAAGGGCGACTACTGAGAGAGTGTCGACCTGGGGACTTATCTCAACTCAAAGTACTCAGGCAATTCTTATAGGGAGTTTTGTTGAAACTGCCCTAAGATAGGATGCCTGCTTGGGAAAGGGGTCACTGGGGGATTGAATTCTTAATCCACAAGTGAAGATATATTTTATTTATTTTATATTTAGGTGGACCCTATTTGTTTGTGAGGGACCATACTGAGAAGGGGCATATATCAGCCTAGTCCTATCTCAGACTTACTAGACCAAGGGAGAATTTGTGCATCCGCTAAAAAAATTTTTCAGCCATAGGGGTGGCTACTAGGAAAGGGGGACTATCTAGTCCAAGAGTAACTGAAGTAGTGTCTAAATGTGGTCGCTAAGGATGTGATCAAAATAGAGTATCCATAGGGGAGGTGCCGCTAGGGGTGTTATCCCAAACCCTATAAAAGAAAGCCTGTAGGTATTCAGTGGCCAACTCAAGGAGAAATGGTGGGGATTCACATCTATCAAGAGTGGTGTATCCACTGGGTGGGTCACCGTCAGCATGGTGATAACCAACAAACCTAAGGTGCCCATCAGTTTGCTATAATTAGTGTAGAAAGAAGGCATGTAGACTTACATCTCTCCAAAGTGAAACTGATCACTGGGATAGTCTATCTTCAGCTTGATAGGGGCTATCCGACCTAGGGCAATTACTAAGAGAGGATCCTGTGTAAGGACTAAACCCAAGCTTGAAGTAGTCAGGAGAAAAGGAGCCTCTGGGGGACTTATCCTAAACCTCAAATATGCTCAACCTAGTTAGTACATGATGGCTAGTTCAAGAAGAAAGCATGTAGGCTTACATCCTCTTAAAAGAAGTCAACATGGGGTAGCTTACTGACTGCATAGTAAGACCTACCAAACTAACAAGGCACTCATTGGTTTGCAGTGGTCAAGTCAGGAAGAAAGCATGGGGACTCACATCCTCCAAACAAATGACCACTGGGTGACATACTAGCAAGGTAATATATTAGCCTTACCCAGAGCAGCTAATGAGTGAGTATTATAAGGGGTTTGCTCCCACACTAAAGTAGCTCAAGACAAAAGATATGTGTTTTATTGTGTTGTGAAAAAAAAGAATATGATGTCTCTTGGGTTCTCTTACACATATCTTAAACACGTAAGAATGTTACTCCACTGAGAAAGGATGATGCTTGGGTTCTCTTACACCTAACTTAGTTATACTAGTTGAGATAGAATGCCTCTTAGGTTCTCTTACACCTATCATAATAGCATTGGAGGATCAAATGTAGTTTATTTTTTTATTGTGGAGGGATAGGATGCCGCATGGGTTCTCTTACACCTACCCTAAATACATCATGGCGGATTCTCAAGAAAATATGTTTCTAACTCATAAGAGGTGAAATTGGATATGAAAAGAAAGTTTTATTGATGATTATTTTCAAACAAGATTTATGGATAATATTTCTTTAAGTAGAGCTCATTGATTAGAAGCATAGGCTCTCCCTTACAGTTTATGAGTTGATAAGATCCTTCTCGATAAGCCTTTTCTATGGCAAAAGGGTCTTCCCAAGTGGGTTCAAAGTTGCCTCCCAACTTTTGACGGGCAACAATCGATCTCCTTAGAACTAAAATAAGCTCTCCTACTTGAAAAGCTCTTGGATGGACCAATTTGTTATGAGCTTGAATCATTTTGGGTTTGTACAACTTGAGGTTCTGACATGCCTGGAGGTGTCTCTCTTCCAAACCATCGAGCTCTTCTAACCGCAACTTGGCATTCTGCTCTATAGTAATCTTGCTACCCACAACTATCGTTAGTGATGAGAGTTAGACTTTTAATGGTAGGATGACTTCAGACCCATACACTAAAAATAATAGGGTAGATTGAGTTGGAGTTCTATATGTGGTGCGGTAGGTGCACAAGGCTTCAACTAACTGCTCATGCCACTATCGCATATCATCATCAAGTGTCTTCTTCAATATTTGGATGAGAGTTTCGTTGAATGCTTCTGCTAGACTGTTTGCTCTTGGATAGTAGATGGTGGAATATCTCCAATCTATGTTGTGTCTTTGGGCAAAGCTATTTATTTTGATTCTCTTGAATGCAGTACTATTATTGGATATGATTCATCGAGGCACCCCAAATTTATATACAATATGGTTTCTAAAAAACTAGAGCACATGCTGAGTTGTGACCTCTCTGAGCGGGATTACCTCCTCCCACTTGGAAAAGTAGTCGATGACAGCTAGAATGAACTGGTGACCCTTAGAAGAAGGAGGATTGATCAGACCCACTATGTCAATGCCCCAACACACAAATGGCCATGAGGCCAATGTAGGATGTAGAATGTTGGGTGGTTGATGCTGGACCACACCGTGCACCTGACATTGGTGGTATATCTTAGGTACATCCATGTAGTCTGTAATCATCGAAGGCCAATAATATCCTAGTCTTTTGATATTTTCTTTCATATTCAGACTGGATTGGTGAGCTCCACATAAACCTGAATGCACCTTAGTCACAATCTTACGGGCTTTATGTTTGGCTGAACAATGTAACCACACATGATGGAAAAATTGTTGATATAAGGTGCCACCCAAGATAGCATAAGAGATAGCTCTCTATTTCACCTGATGGGCTAATGACTTATCTTGAAGTAGTTTTCCTCTGTTTAGGTAATCCATGAATGGTTTCCTCCAATCTGACTCATCGTCCTCTTTGCAACAATAACCTCTCCTTCAATAGAGAGTCTCTCGATGAGTTCAACATCAATAAAGGATAGTACTTGTCTATTTTAGACCCTTATTGGAATGAACTCATCTTCTGGGCATGTTAACTCCTTGGCGAGCTTGGAAAATGCATTTGCTATAACATTATCTCCTCGAGGAATCTTGTAAATAGTGGCCTCTGGGATCTGACCCAATAATCCCATGGTGTACTTGTGATAGTGATGGAGTTTAGGCTTTAAAACTTTTTAAGAATGACGAACTGAGAATCCCTGAAGATGCTGATTCTCTGGATGCATAATGTAATGACTAACTCCAGACAAGCAATCAGAGCCTCATATTCAGCTTCATTGTTATTGCATGGATTGGACATATGATATGAGAATCTTATCACATCATGGTTCAGATTAGGAGGACTATTCCCACCCCTTCCTTCCCTGGAAGAGTAGATCATGGTTTTTTTCCTTTTGGAAAGGAAGACGCACCATCAAAATACATCTCCAAATGATAAATGCTAGTGTCCCCTAAGTTCATGATTTGTTCATCTGGGAGGTCATCACTAAGTGGAGAATTAGTAGGAAGTGGGTGTGCTACTAAGAAATCTTCTAGTGTCTGTCCGTTCATAACACGGAGGGGTACGAATGTGATGTCAAATTATGATAAAATCATGGACCATTGTGCCAACCGTCCAGATAATATTGGTTGTGTCATGAGATATTATAGTGGATTGATTTTAGAGATCAGATTCACCTTATGGAAAAGCATGTATTTCTGTAGCTTTTGGGATGCAATGATTAAAGCTAGCTAGTGCTTCTCAATAGGTGGGTAATTTGCCTCAGCTGGAATTAGACAATGATTGAAGTAGTAGAGAGCATTTTTTTCCCTTCATCATTGGTTTAAGCTAACAAGGTGCTAAGGGAGTCATCTAATGCAGTAGTATAGAGGATCAATGGCTTGCCCGAGATAGGGGTTGCTAGAACTGGTGACATCATCAGGTAGTGCTTGATGTCTTCAAAAGTATGCTGGCACTTGTCATCCCACTTGAACTTGACATGCTTTTTAACAAGTGCTAAGAATGGCTAACATTTTGCTGATAAGTTGGATATGAAGCATCTTATATATGCCAACCACCCTTGAAATGATCTAAGTTGAGTTAGACTTTTAGAGAGTGGCATTTCTAAGATAGCCTTGATCTTCTCTAGGTCGATCTCTATTCCCCGGTGGAAAACAACAAACCCAAGGAATTTCCCTGAAGCTACTCCAAATGCACACTTCAAGGGATTCATTTTGAGGTTAAATTATCTTAACTGTTTAAAAACTACTCTCAAGTCAAGGAGACGGTCTTCCTTTTCTTTGCTTTTGACTACTAGATCATTAACATTGCATTCAACTTAATGAATGAGTTCCTTCAAGATCTGTGTAATGGCTCGCTGTTATGTAGCACCGACATTTTTAAGGCCGAAAGGCATGACCTTATAATAATAGATTCTGATCAAGCTTTGAAAGGTAATGTTTCTTTCATCCTCTTGGGCCATCTTCATTTGGTTGTAGCTAGATGACCCATCCATAAATGAGAATATTACATGAGATGTGATGATGTCCACCATTAAGTTTGGTATAAGAAATGAAAATTCATCTTTAGGACATGCCTTGTTCAAATCCCTAAAATTAACATATATGTGAATTTGGCCATTATTTTTCTTAGCTAGGATGACACTGGCTAACCAGGTGAGATATTTTTCTTCCCTGATAAAGCCAACATCGATCAGTTTCTTGATTTCAGAAGTGACCTGTTGCTCAATTTCTAATCACATGCGTCTAGGAGATTGGTTGTTAGTGTTAGCATTAGGTTCTATTGCTAATTTTAGGACTGCTATGTTAGGAGATAAATCAAGAATTTCTTCATAACTCTATGTGAAACAGCCCTTAAACTCAGCTAATAGCCTCACTAAGTCATTGGTTTCTTCTTCTTTCAATAAGGAACTGATGTACGTCTGGCGTGGATCTTCTTTTGTTCCCAAGTTGATTTCTTTGATTTTGTCAATGGTTGATCTGATTTCTTCTTCAAACTCTAGTGGTGCATCTTTGACTTCAGTCTCATTTGGGTCATCTAAAGTTTCTAAACATGCCTCATCATAAGAGTTAACATGATTTGAGAAGAATCGGTCAGACCCCAAATGTGTGGTGATGACTAAGCAATAGTTGTTGTCATCGACAGGACTTACTATGTTGAATCCTAGTCCTGATCTTGATTGAGAGTATCTGCTTTGGTTGCCCCAAAGTTTTTCAAACTAGCTTGACCTATGTTTAGACCAAGTATGTGCAATTAATCCCTTCTTTGCAAAGTTAATAACACAAGGCGAATATCAATCAAAAGATAGTTGTATTAAATATTTATATGAATCATTCACAAGTTCTACATTGGCTTCTTGACTTGAAGATGATGTTCCTAACAAAAATATTTTTAGTTTTACTAGAGCTTTTAAACATAATGTACAAATTTATGATTATTTTTAAGCTTTTATAGTTTAGATTTTAGTAAGAAAGAAAATTTATTTAAATTTATTAAATAATTTTTAGGACTTTAATATCCTCTCACCTTTATTTTTCGTACAATTTAAAACCTTTTATAGAAACTTCACTTCAGCATTTGGAAGGAGATAAAGAGTGGTATAGAGGAGTGAAGCTAGAATTCCTATGTCTTTGATTCATTTCTGAGGCATGCCAATTGAAAAAAAAGGTTCAGATAGATATAGTTAACCATTATTCAAACTCTATTTATATTATCTTTTTGTTAAATTTATTTTATTAATTTGGTCAAATTTAAAAATATAATATTTTTAATATTTTAATAATTTTCACAATATAATTTATATTATTGTTATAATTATTTGGCACATATTGATATGATCGAATTGAATGTTCACTTCTTTTTTTAGACATCAATTCTAAGAGGAAGAAATTTATTAAGTTTTCTCAGGCATTATTGAGTTGTTGAACTCTTACCTGAATGATATCAATTCTTTGATGAGTGAGGCTCTTCTTTAGATGGCTTCAGCTTTCTAGATGAGTTGAACTCTCTCTTAGATGATTTGAATTTTGACGAGTTAAAATTTCTCCCTTGGATTACTTTAAATATCGAATGAGTTGAAATCAATCTCGGATGATTTCAATTTGTGGATGAGTTGCACTCCTAGCTTAAATGAATCTATTCCTGAAGTGAAACTACTTATTAGAATTCAATATGATGGACAAGCTTAATATGATGAACTAGTTCAATATTGGCTATGACTTTCCCAAGTGCTTCATTATGGATAACTTTCTTAGAATTGGGGCTATGTTCTTGGAGTACCTACTAATTTCATTGTTGATATCTTCCATTTCTTGTTAAATTCTAAGGACAACTACTCTAAGTAATTTTGAATTTAACCTCCTCCAATAATTATCAAATTCCTTGAGTACATTTTATGTCACTTAGATGAGTTATCTCAGAAGATGGATTTTTTAATTTTCATTCTAATTAATTCTTTGATATCAACTTTTTTATTTTATATTTGAAAAAGTTGGGCCCTTAGCATTATTCCATGCTCGCTATATCATAAAGGATGTTGAAAATATATTGATCTCTTAGTTACTTAACCTTAATGACAAAATTAACAATAAAAAAAGAGAGAGAAGGAGAGAAAGATAAGCTTTAGGATTTGACATAAAAGGAAGGTTATATTAAAGGAAGATATGCAAACTATGAAATAAAGTCTATTATAAACATTCAATAAAATTGATTTATCAATGCATTTAACTTTTATTAAATGCGTATTAATTATTTTCAAAATAAGGCTGTTATTAGATGGCGATAATGGGCTTAAGTGAGTTCCAATGAGTGGTTGTATTGAGTTGTTTAGATGTAGGAGTTGAGTTCATCTTGAGAGAAAAGTTCATCTTGAGGTATATGTTCATTCTAAGTGACATATTCATCTTGATTGTTTAGTTCATTGTGAAAATAAGTTTATCCTAAGAGAAGACTTCACCTGAGGAATGGGATTATCTTCAAAGATAAGTCATTTGAAGAAATATGTTCATTGTGGGGTCCTAGCTTATCTAGAAGATCATGTTCATCATGAGGGACAAGTCATTCGAAGTGAAGTTCATCTAGAGGATCAACTTCATCCTGAGAATCAAGTTCATCTTGAAGGCTAAGACCATCTTATGGGATGAGTTCATCACGAGTGATGAGTAAATTCAAACAGTTAAGATTATCCTGAGGGATGACTAGAACTCTTTCTTACGACTTTAATTTTATAATGGAATGAACTCTCCCTTGACTTCAAACTTAAGATGAATTCATGATCATATTTTAACATGCTTAACCTAAACTAGTTGATCATGGGTGTTTAATATATGTATATGCATACACATAATCTCACTCAACACCTAAAGCACACAT
Source organism: Cymbidium sinense (assembly GCA_021442155.1). Classification (NCBI taxonomy): domain Eukaryota; kingdom Viridiplantae; phylum Streptophyta; class Magnoliopsida; order Asparagales; family Orchidaceae; genus Cymbidium; species Cymbidium sinense. The sequence continues at coordinate 60,930,191 of CM038233.1, forward strand.
AACATAATTAACTTCCGAAAAAAAAACCCCACAATTTTCAACCAAGTCAATCAACAATTCCCAATATCACAAGTGAATAATACCCTCAACCTCGCAAGAACACTTCATAAATCTCGACACGGTGCCATCAATCTTTGTAAAGAACAAAATCTCCACGGAGACGATTTAGGTGCCAAAAGAAGTCGACTTCCATTCCATCGATGCCCAACATAACATCTCCTTCAAGTACTTCCTCTTATCCCCTACGTAATATTCCTCTTCATCGATAAATAACCTCAATGTCCGAACATTTTCTTGAACATTTATGCAGATTAGAGCGTTATGTTCGGCACCTTCACCGAGAAATGAGCTCCTGGGCGTGGAACACACCGCTTTTATTCCGCAATCGATCACTTGATCGCTCCCTTTATGGACATTGGATTGTTTTGTTGGTATAAGAGAATCCACCACATCGGTTTTGATGGAGGCTTTGAAATATCATCTCATTGTGGTTGGAAGAGAGAGAGAGAGAGATGGCGAAAGATAATTTTTTTTATATTAGTTTCAGTTGCTCGAGTAGTGAAAAAGAAGTTTGCATGTTAATTTATAGAATTTTAGCGGAGAATTTATAAGTTTTGATACACGTGAGATAATATATGGTGGTTTATAAATAAAAATTAATATTAAGCTTTTCCGATTCTATGATTAATTGTTTTAGACCTGCTATTAAATTTGTTTAATAATATAATTTTAGATGGAATTTAATGAATACAATTATGGAAAATTAATTTTGATATTATATATAGAAATTTGAAGTTTTAAAATTTAAATTTTTAGAAAGTCAAACTTAAGTGAATATTCAAAATCAAAGTTGAATCCTGTTTTTCATTAAATGAATATGAAAAGAATATAAAAGAAATGAAAAGGATATTAAAAATTAATGAAATTAAAGTCAATTGAATTAATTATTCTTCCAAAACTTTTAAAGCAAATTAAACTGCAGCCTGAAATATTTAAGTATTTTGAGAATTTATTAAATATTTCTAATATATTATCACCTAATAAGTAAATAATTATGAAATATATAAAATAATTTTAAAACATTAGAATATTTTGAAGTTTGCAATATTTAATATTTTAAAATACCCAAATTAAGCCTTGATTAAATAATTTAACTAAATTGGAAAATTGTAAAGCCCAAATTAATCAAATCAAATACCCAAAGAGTGCATTTAATAATGGAAAATGCATAAAATGGGATATATATATGCCCATTACTTATGAAATTCTGAACAAAAATTTAGGCATATAGAATGACCATTCTCAAACTATTTGATATTGTTTAATAATTACTATAAAATTATGGAATTAGAAGTAATGCTAAATTTTTAAGAAAAAAATCTAAATAAATTAAAAAATATTCTCATACATTCAAAATGATGTCTAAATGTAAAATCATACATAAATGACCTCTTTAAGGCATGAAAATTTTGATATTCAGCTATTCTTGAAAAAAAAAAAAAAAAAAAAGAAGTTTAATGTTTAAAAAATATTAAATTAAATTAACGACCTTTAAAGTTTATGTGAATATATTCAAAGGGAAGAAAAAACTTCTTTTAGCAATCCTAAAAATTTCAAGAATTTTAAAGAAATTTGTTCATAATTAAGTATTTAAAATATTAAATATTTCAATTATAAAACATTGAGGATCGCCCAAAATAATTAAAAAAAAATGGTATGCATTAAATAGTAACATAGACCTACGGGAAACTTGTCAGTCTATATGATAATATGACTTAGTGGAATATATGCGTATCATTAAATTAATGCTGTAAAAAATTCAAATAAAAATATGTTAAAGAACATCCTTAAATTTATTAGAACTTTTGGATTTATTTCATTCAGTCTAATAATACAAAATAGTAAAAACCGTTAAATTTGACTATTAGGCACACGAATTTAACTCTTAAGAAATTCAAAATAAGATTTTTAAATAATCACCTTTAATGGTTAAAAAAAAATGAATAGAAAGCTGTTCACTTTGTTAACTCAAGAGACCCCAAAAAAAAAAATCATACTTGAATGAACCAAAGATTTTTCCAACTCAATATATGGTACCAAAGATTTGACTATTAAGCACTAGCTCCTATGGTTAATTATATCTTGAATAAAGAGCATATAAACAGTCATGATTAAAGATATTTGTCAATTTTCCTTCAAGGTTTGGTATATATATATTTTAAATCATGGTTCCTTTTTTTTTTTTTTTTAGGGAAACCCCATTATATGGGGGTATTTTATTGCCACAAAAAAAAGGTTACAAGGTCCTTAAAGGGGATAAACTCCGAAACTACTACTCAAAGAGCTACAATCAGCCTAAGGAGTAAATCCCCAACTAAGTACATCCAAGAGCAAAAGGAAACCATAAAGCAAACAAAAGAGATAAGATGATAAACATAATAAGCTAAAGAAGAGATAATACAATGCTCTGATGGTTGTAATAGTACTTGGAAAATGGAGCAAACTCGAGCAAACCATTTGAAGGCAATGAGAATGAAGGTCAAGGGAGAAAGAGTCCATGACACTGCGAAGCAACCTACAAAAAAAAAACTAAACACCTGCAAGTTTAAATACAAAAGAAGTTTGATCCAGTTAGATAGTGCAGACAAAATATAATTGAATGCAGGATAAATTGGAATTGATAGTGAAGAAGAGGGATAAAGAAGGCTCCGGCTCATTCACGACAAGAATTTGGGGAAATTGCAATTAAGAGCATCCAAACAAATGGGAAGGATACAAAAAAAATGCAACTACCAACCAAAGAGAAGTGAAATCCTCACAGCCATCCTATCCCACAAACCTGTATAGGAGCTATTGGAGGTCGTCATTTGAGACATCATATATGCTGTCCTGAAGGACAAAGACAATCGAGACAGTGCCCCCAACACAGAAAGAAAGAGAGAATCGAAAATGAAAGTGATTCAATTCCAACACAATCCAAATACAATGTACGGCAATGAAAAGAAAAGTCAAGAACAACCGATCAGAGACTCCCAAATAACAATTACCAAAGATTGCACTTACGTAAACAAGAGAATCCCAAACACCAAAATTCCATATAAGGTGAAAGAAGGCTCTACGGATCAGCAAACAAACAACCGTAAGCCCCAAATAAAGGAACCAACAGACAAGAGAAAAAGAAAGCCTAGCAAGTGATTGAAACCGTGAGCCATGGAAAGCTCCAATCAAAATCAGTCACCAAAAGGCATGTAATAGGGTAGCCCACCAACAAAACCCGAAGACATATACATACGATTAATAGACCAACCAACACCAAAAGCTAATGCCGCCAAGGTCTCACTTGCATACGTAAGAATCCAAACACTAACAACCCATATAAAATTCCATAAGGTCTAACAGAAGGCTCCACGGTTCAGCCAAACAACCGCAATCCCAAATTAAAGGAACCAGCCAGAAACCAATTAAAGAACAATCAGTAAAATCTAGCAGTGGATAGAACCAGCAATATGACAAAAAAAAAAAAAACAGAATGTTCCACGGTTCAGCCAAACAACCGCAAGCCCCAAATAAAGGAGCCAGCCAGAAATTAAACAAAGAATCAGAACCATATAGCAGTGGATGAACTCCCAATCGTAACATTATGAAATAGGATAGCCCAGTCCAACAAACCAAAATAACAAATACCTACCGATTAATATCAGACCAATCAATACCAAAAAGCTTATGCTGCCAGCCATAGGATGCACTTGCAAATACATTAGAATCCAACACCAACAACCCATTTAAAATTCCATATAAGTTATAACAGAAGGCTCCACAGTTCAGCCAAACAACCGCAATCCCAACTTAAAGGAACCAGTCAGAAAACAATAAAAGAACAATCAGAGACATCAATTACTGGATAGAACCAGCAACATGAAAATAAATTAAGGGGTGATGGACCGTCAGGTCCAAGCAATACCAAGCCAACAGAAGACATGCTGTTTAAATTCTGCAATAGCGTAGCCCAGTCCGATCGAGGTTAACTAGGCCTTTCAGATGATGAGGTAGAGTTAAGTTATCAAAGATAGCTCTATTGTTCTAGCACCTAAGTTTGCTAGGTAGTCGGCGCATGCATTGCCTTCCCTCCAAACATGAGAGATCGCATAGCTGAATTTAGAAAGGAGGGTTCGGATATGCTTGAGCACGTAAAATAATTCAGCATTACCAGATTTTGTAGAAGTTAAGAGGTCAATAATCAGCAAAGCATCCACTTCAATCCAGATGTTAAACCAGCCATGTTGAAGGCAAATCTCAAGTGCATAGTACACAGCCATAAGTTCAAAGCATATGGAATAGAAGGTTTGTAAAGGGAAAGCAAAAGCATAAAGAGCTTTACCAGTGTAGTTTCTAAAAATACCACCACAACCGTAACCATTACGGTGCACCGAACCATCCGTATTAATTTTAATAAGATTATTTTTGGTTTAACCCAATAAACGACCTTTTCGTAGAGACATATAGTTCGAATAGGTAGCTGAAGACCTAATTTACCACAATAATACAACCTTTGAAGTGTTTCTAATTAGGTTGGCATTAAATAGCTCACTAATTTTGTATTTTATTCTAGCCATAATTTTTACGTGATTCATAGCTATATGTTTTTGTTTTGCTTCGCCATCCATATAAACCAAATAATAATACTAGCTTGTAATTTTGATGTGACCTTTAGGGATGTTTTTAAAATAAATATCAAGGAGTTGGTATATGGATAAGGAACCATTGAAAAGGTCATTGTTAAAAGATCATCATACCACGACCACTTGATGCAATGGCCCCATTCACAAAAGATGATTAACCTCTTCGATGTGAAAACAACAATAACATTTAGAGGGTAAGTGGAAGCCTTTGTTCCACATTAAGGAATCAACCGGGATAAAGTTCTTAAGAATACCAAACAAGAATGGAGGTAAGTAGGAATATTGTTATGCCATATTTTGTCATAAACATTAGAGATTTCAACATTTCTTTTATTATATATCCAAACATTTTTAAAATTAAATTCACCATTCTGAGATAGTTTAAATAGGATCCGATCCTTGTTGAGGAGATGAATGAAATTAAGCTTATCAATTATAGAGGATGGGATGTATTCAAGAAGTTTAGACATATTCCACTTATTATTATGCCGAATGAGTTAACTCTAATGGTATCAGTAGAATGCGATGAAAAATCATGGTTCCTTATTCCAAGGAAATAACAACTTATATGGATACTCATCACATAAGGGATATTATTATTAAACAAACCAATATAGCACAATATATAAAAGTTTTAAACATGAGGGGACTCATCGATGATATGAATATTTGGGTTATAAAACTTATAAAGAATAAGCATTTGCATAATGATGAAAACTATAATGTTATAAAAATCATCCTAGTGTCTAACCTAGAGTTAACTAGAGGATCGATATTTATCACATAAAGGATATTATTATTAAACAAACCAATATAGCACAAAGACATGAAATTATCTAAAGTATATCATATATAAAAGTTGAAAATATAAGGGGACTCATCATATGATATGAATATATGGGTTTTATAGCTTATAAAAATAAGCATTTGTATAATGATGAAAAATATAATGTTATAAAATCATCCTTGTGTCTAAATTAGAGTTAACTAGAGGGATTAAATTTATAAATTAAGTATGTCCCATGACTTTAATCAAATGCCAATGTTGAGATTGGACTTCCAAGTTAACTCCACTAGGTGCCAACGAAGCCCTTGATTTGATCTTCTAATTATTTCTTTGAAGGATAGTGAACTAAATTAACCTAGTCACATAGATCATGAAATCTAGTCTCGATAATTGCAAGTAGGATATGTGTGATATAAAGGAACATGCCTCATAACCTTACCTCAAAAGCTAAGGTTGCTAGACTATGAATGGACATGATATGCTAATACAAGTATTGACTTATTTATATAGTTCTAATTTATGAATACAAGAATAAATCTAATATTCACTAGTTTATGCATATGTGTGCATTATTTTGATGATTTTACAACTTTAAAGAGTAAAAAGAGCATTTAAGTACACATTTGTGGTCTTCAAAGGGGCTACAGATAATCTAATTTAAAATATTTTTCCTTTGAAAAAAGTATGTAATTATTTTAAAGAGAAATTTTCCTTATAGTTGCATTTAGATCATTTGATTGTTACGGTAAACAACTTAATATCTTAGGAGCTTAATAATGTTATAACCATGACAAAAAAAAAAAAAAAAAAGCAAAAGGCATAATAAAGATTGTGCTCCTTACTCTATAACTAATTTGATTGTGCCTTTACACCCAACATCAATTGCACCTATGATGTATCACATCCTATTCCTCATTTGAAACATGCTTTCCCTTCCTTAGATGACCAACATTTGGCTTCATCATTGAGCATAGTATGATAAAGATTTTTATTTCATCTAAAACTTCTTGGGAAAATTATGACATACTTGAAGCAAGATTAAATTAGTTTATTTTACAATAAAATTGGAATACAATTTTTTTAATAAAATCAAATTTGCAATTAAAGTTCACTAATTTAAAAGATACAATTGGAGCCTATTTTCCTTTTGATATAAAAAAACATACTTTTGCAAAGAAAATTTTTGAATATAATTTTAAAGCATATTTCTTAGTAATCTTATCAAAACTAAACTAACATCATGATTTTCTCATATTATCATACAATAGTTAAGAGGCATGAAAAGATACAGTGAAAATAAAAATGTAATATGTTAAAAAATATATAATTTGAAGCATAATAGTTTTGCTCCAATGGCCTATGTCTATACTCTGAGTTATCACGATCTCAAGATTTTCACTACTCTCTTATTTTGCAAATATAAATTGATAAAGCTATAATATCCATAGATTCAATTTCGTTTAGGAAATAATCTTAGCATTCTTGAATATCCATTGTTTTGCATTTACATACATAAACAAATGTTTAATTTGTACTATACTTTAATATTTCTATAAAGCATTTTTTAAAATGAGTTGTAGTCTTCGGTAATTTTATGAATGATTTACTAAAAATAGAAATGTAATTTTATAATCTATAAGATGAAATTTGCTAAACAACATTTAAATAATTGTTTTGTCATCATTTTATAAGTCCAATTAACAAATAATCTTCATCTCATCATTGGCAATTTTATAATGTAATATAGGAATTTTTTCCTATTTTGATGGCCATTGATATGTATGAGCATGATATGAAAGTGGATGTTTCTTGTTTAACTAAAACTATTTAAAAAATTGATGTATGTTAGTACATTGATTTTTTTTTGAATCTTCTAGTAATCTTTTACAAATATAAATATTAATATATCCTAATCTCCATTTTTCTTATATGTACAAGCTAAAACCCATCTAAAACTTTACTTCCTTAAGTTGTGAAAGAGAAGGAATTAGGGTGGAGATAAAGGAGGTAAAGGAGAGAGAGGCTAGAATTTACAAGTCTTAGGTTCATTTTTATGAGGCAAGCCAATTGAAAAAATTATTTGGAAGGAGATAACTCACTAATTTTAACTTCTATTGTGTACTTAATAATGCCAAAGCTAAAAAAATATTTTGAAAACTTTCACTATATAATTGTTTAGATTATTTTATACATGTTGACATGATCTAACTGGATGTTCACTTGATACTTTTTATATTGTTCTAAAATTTAAATAAATTTGTACTACAACATATTGGTATAGAGTAAACGACCTAAAATCTTTCTATAGTTTACCTATTATGGTCTATTTATTTTAATTTAAACATATTGATTTAATTATACATATATCTATATATATATATATATATATATATATATATATATATATATATATATATATATATGCAATGTGTGTGTATATAAGAAAAAATATCTTTGTCTTAATGCTAGAAAGTAACCAATTGTGTGTGATCAATTATTTCAGAGTAACCTTTAACAAAACATTGACCATGCTAACAATATGTTGTAACCTATCATATCATCTAAGTATGTGACATAATCTTGTTGTGATAAAATTGTCTAATATGATTGCAATGCATTATGAAACTAACTTGTCACAATGATCCAATCAAAATATGGCTTGTGATCGTAATATTTAATTAATTTTGAATGTAAATTTTATTAGATTAAAAAATATTTAAAATAGACAAATATTTATGTTTATTTTTAAAACACATTAGTCAACTAGCTATAACCGAACACTATATAAATATTTCTAGAGTTCTATGAAGATGTCTATTGTAAGCAATCTACCATAAATCAAATGAAATTGGCTTTTAAAATTTAAAATTTCATAAATAACTTTTCAATTTTATACTCTCATTATTATATAATTGAAATTCAAACCATTAAAGTACCCTACAAATGTGTACATGTTTGTAATTATATTGAAAAATTTGAAGTTATAAAATTGATATTTTTGAGAATGCAAAACTTAAGTGAATATTCTAAGCCAAAAGCAAATCTTATTTTTCTTATTTAAATGAATATAAAAAAAATGAAAATGGATATTTACAAAATTAATCAAATTAAAGATTAATTGAATTAAATAATCTTTTGAAACTCTTAAAGCAAGTTAAAGTGCACTCCCAAATATTAAGAGTATTTTGAAAATTTATATATATTTCTCAATATATCACCCAATAAGTAAAAAATAAAATGAAGGATATCAAATAATTTTAAAAAAATCTAAAATATTTGAAGTTTGCAATGTTTGATATTTGACTTTAAAATTCCCCAATTAAGCCTTCATTAATTAATTCAGTTAGATTTAATGTTTTTAAAGTTCAAAATAATCAAATAAAAAGCACAAAGAGGACATTTAATATAGAAAAAAAAATCCATAAATGGGATATATATATGCCAAAAAATTATGATATTTTAAAACACATTTATTCTTAAAATAATCATTCTCATATAATTTTACTTTTGTAAAAAATATTTTACATTTTTTAATTATTATAAAATTATAAAAATTTAAAAAAAGCCATATAATTAAGAAAAATCAATTAAATCTAAAAATATAAACATTCATTCAAAATGATCTCTCTCTCTCTCTCTCTCTCTCTCTCTCTTTATATATATATATATATTAGGAACCCCATATAGGGAATTTTATTGCTCATAAGAAAAGGTTACACGATCCTAAAAGAAGGGAGGTTAAACTCTTGGTCTACCAGTCAAAGAGCTACAATCAACCTAAAGAGTAAAACCCTATATAAATACAAAACACACACAACAAAGCAAATACAATACCCAAATACAAAGAAAATCTAGGCACTCACCATGTGTCCCCAACCACGGAATGGGAGTGGAAGAGGAGACTTTGCATCCAAAGGAAAAATCTGCTAGAACTGCATTAAAGAAGCACAACAAAACTTGGATGCCAATTAGTGCCCAAAAAAAAAAAAAAAGAAAATTATACTGGGAAAACATAAGATAGAGAGAAAGTGGAAAAGAACTAATCCATAGTAATTTGAGGCCACATACATATGTATCCGCCAGGTACCACGATATGCTACTACCAACCCAATTAGCGAGTAATTTACCACCAAAGAAAGCAAACCTGATACCACCAACCAAAGGAAAATTATATAGCTCAATAGCATGATATGACCACAAAAAGTAAAGTATTAAGTTCCACCGCCAGAGTCAAAACCTCCCTTTCTAGCCATCAATTATAGTTAGATTTAAAAGATCAAACCACCCTAGATCTGAAAGAGGTAACCTAAAAAATAATAAGCTGAAATCGGTGCAAGCGCTAATTCCAACCGCAAACAACCTCCAATCTCAATCAAAAGGAAAACAAATACAACACCAAAGAGGCATATAAATCCAACCTCTAACTATAAAACCCCACCAATCCACCCAAGATTCAAAAAAATCTGAAATAGCCAATAAAAAGGAAACAGAAAGGCTATAGAGCAAACAGTAGTCACCCAAAAACCAGAGAGGAACCGTTCCATTCATGCCTAGAATTACACAACAGCCACAACATCTCCAAGTAACAAAATGATAGCAAACTTCCACCAAAACTTCAAAGCGACAGGAGGGAACTTACCATTCCAAGAAAACACAACCAAAGTCACCATAGCCGCAAAATGAATTAAACTCTTACCCAGACAAAGTATACATAATACCATGATAATCCGTGCTCAAACGGAAAATGAAATAGATTCCTATCTCCCAAAGGAGCTTTAGGGAGCACTCCAAAAGCTGCATGAACCAGATTAGTACAAGCATAGGATCACAAAGCATGTTAAAAATGTCCATCCCCAACCATCTATCGTTCTCCTCATAACATTCACGAGAAGGGCCCCTCAAATCCAATGAAAATTTGATAGAATACCGATCCTATATCTAAATGAGACAATTACAAATTAATTTGAAAGTAAGGATAACAAATCCACCTTAAGATTTTGTGCAAAATTATGTGAAACTTTTAGTCACTTGGAGAAGTAAGAAAGGAAAATAATGGTAGCTAAAGTAGTGTGGAAGCATAATTTTATGCTATTGTAGAAAGAATCTTTAAGTTAACTAGTTAAAAGATTGATGGGGATTTATAAGTACATAATAAATTAACTATAAGTCACCTATGATAAAAATAAGTAATAATTATTATGAACAATCTTGTTCAACATGATATAATGAAACACATAATGATTGGTCATTTATTCATAAAAGATATTGAAGGTATTGAAATAAACCTATGTTATTTTGTTTTCATTATCTGACATCTTGTTCTTATAAAAATCCCAAATAAAGAGCCTTCGAAGATATACTAAGCAAATTAGGAATGATAATTATATATTCTCCTACTTGAGTGAAAGTTTTGATAAAGAAAAACGTATTATTGATTAGAAGTTGATTACAAATACGTGGGGTCGACTACATAAATCTTTTTTTTTCATTGTGTTCTATTAAGTGCCATAATCTCATTTAATTTTAATAAAATAATATTATTTTTAATACTTCATAATTAAGCCTTTGCGTGTCTATCTCTATCTTTTAAACATAAGTCAAATCAATACATCTACTCTCCTAACTGGGTCATCAAATGATCAGTGTTTTATGTGACTAAATCATCTAAGGCTACTCTCTAATCTTATTTGTCATTGGAGCTAATCCAACTATTTCACGTGTATATTCGCTTTCTCATTTTATCTCCAAGTGTAAAACCATTCATCTACATGAGCATCCTCATCTCGCAACACTTAAATTTATACTTCTCTTTTACTAGCCAACATTTTGTGCCATAAAGTGTTGCCCCTTACCACTATCTTATAAAATTTTCTCTTGAGTCTAAGTAGTACTTTTCTATCACAATAGGCTCGATGTATTCCTCTACTTCAACCGTCTTGAATTCTACAAATATAATTCCCATCTATTTCACTATTACTTATAACAACAAACCAAGATACCTAAAACATTCACTCTTTTAATGACTTGATCACTTATTGTCATAATCCCGCTAAATCTGCTACAAATTAGACTCTATGTATTTGATTTTAGATCTACTCAAATGAAAGCCGCTAGACTCTAAGGTTGACCACTATAATTCAAGTTTTTCTTGAACTTCCTCTAGTCTTATCAACAAGAAGAATATCATCATCAAAAAGTATACACCAAAGTACATCATCCTATAAATGTATAATAAGAACATCCTAAAAAGCAAAAATGATAAGGGCTTAAAGCCAATCCTTGATGTAATTCATTTGAAATAAGAATATACTTGGTCAATCCTCCTTGTGTTTGAATAGAAGTAATAGCTCCAGTATACACACCTTATTGACTTGAATATAAGCAATATTAATTGATTACTTTTCTAGTACTCTCCAAATTCCTTCTCTTGGAACTTTATCATATGCTTTCTCTAAATCAATAATTATCATATATAGATCCCACTCTCTCTATTTCTCTCCATCAACCCTCTAAATAAATGTATAACAACCAACCCAACATGAAGTCAAACCGGTTTTAAGAAACTTTATATTACATCGTAACCTTTGCTTAATTATTCTCTCCATAATTTTAAAATATGAGATATTAACTTAATATCAGTATAATTTATACGCCTTGTGCATCACCTTTATTCTTAAAAAGGAACAAACAAACTCTTTCCCTATTCATTGGGCTTCTTTTAGTCTTTAAATTAATATTAAAAGAATTGATAAGCCAAGAAATTCTTTGATCTCCAAAGTTTTTTTCACATTAAAATATCATCAAGTCCAGCTTTCATTTTTTTAAACAATCTCCATCTTTGATTTTATGAATACAATCAAAATAAAAGTTTATTTTATTTAAGGTATTGAGGTCATTAAAGTCAATTGTATTCTCACAACTTTTATCGATAAGTTTATCAAAATATCTCATATGCTTATATTGATTATTCTCTTCAAAGAAAAGTACATTTTTTATTTTATCTCTTAATACACTTCACTTGAATTAAATCTTTACATCTCTTATCTCTTTACTTGGCTAACTTATATAAATCAATAAATGTATATTAATCATCTTTAATTCTATGAATCACTCTATATTTTTTCCAATTTTTAACAAATTTTTTTATATCTTTTCTATATATTTTGATATCAATAATTATTTTTTTGAGTTTGTTATGACTCAACCCATTATGCTGGATCAATCTAAAGTGCAGGAACAAACAATAATTTGGATACAAAATGCCGAGAGAGCTAAATATACAAACAAATCAAACTCTAGATAAGGGTAAAGAGGGATGGCAATCGACAAGACAAACGAGATCCACAGTGGATGGAAGATTACAAAAATAACTGTAGAAAATCTTGTAACAAAATTATATTCAAATTGTTAGGTTAGTTAGCATAATAACTATCATCAAGAAAGGAAGAGGGAAGGATATCTATAACTATAAATACTTGAGTCGATTCCAAGAGGGGAGGAAAAAATACAAAGATTTCAAGAATAATTTTATCTACCTCTCAGTTTTCCTTTTCTTTCCGCTTCTCTTTTTTTTTTTCTTTCTTTCTGGAGTTACCATCCACTCGAAGGCTTGCACAATGGTACACGGTAAGTGACCGTATCAACTGGTGCTCTTGTAACATGAAGAACTCAATTTAGCCGGTGTATTGAAAGCCATGCAATTACAGAATGAAGTTCAAATGGAAGAGATTCAAAGATCAATGAGACATTCGAAAGAACAATTTTTTGTCATCAATAAAACATTGCAACAATTTCAGACATTTATGATCTCCATGGACAGAAGAATGAATGAACTCTCCGAATCAAAAGTACCATCACCAGTTTTCGAGAAGGAGGACACGATGATAACACTGCAAACCCCCATTTAAACAACAACATTCAAGCCGACAAATGCAAGAAATACATCAATAAGATAGAGCTACCTCATTTCAACAGTTCAGAAGTCAATACATGAATCTTAGAGCAGAGGAGTATTTTGATTTTACAATACCCTTGAAAAGTCAAAGAACTCGTATTGCATCTTTTTATTTAGAAAGGGCGGCAACAACTTGGTACCAATGGTCCAAGTTAAAAGGTTAAGATATGTCCTGGCGAGGTTTTGCTTCGATCTTTACAAGCCCGTTTTGGTGTTTCTCAGTATGAAGATCTACATGGGAATCTTTCCAAACTAGCCCAAAAAGGAACGGTTCTTGAGTACCAATTTGAACTTGAAGAATTAGCTTATCCAGTCCCAGGACTTTCTGAATTTTCATTAGTAAGTTTCTTTATATCTGGCTTGAAGCCTGAATTAAGAAGGGAGCTTTTATTAGCAAAACCTCTTACATTATTGGAAGCAACAGAACTTGCAAGAATGCATGTGACCAAAATTCAAGAATTACTTAAACAGATAGCAAAACCTTGGCCATATAATCATTCTTCTTCTAATACTTATCAACAGAAACTCAGTGGGTCTACATTTCAGGTAAACGGCTCTTCTAATAGATTCAAGACATGAATTGCAAGTTCATAATAAAACACATTCAGAACCTAACTTACCAGTTCGCAAATTAACACCAGCTGAGATTCAAGCCAAAATGGAAAAGGATTATGTTTCAATAGTGATGCAAAATTCGGACCCAATCACAAGTGTCAAAAGTAAATTTTACGCACTTTTGGGCACGGATGAGTATGCAAATGACGAAGAAATTCAAGAAACAGAACAAGTGGAAAATTCTGAATTAATAGACTTATCACAAATATGTCTAGATGCTCTTGAGGACAAATTAATCCCCAGTCACTACGTTTAATAGGTTTGATCAATTCTTATCAGGTGCATGTCCTTGTGGATAGTGGCAGTACTCATAGTTTTATACAAGATCAACTTGCAAAACGTTTGGGACATATCAGTTCACAGGTTAAACCATTTAAAGTGTATGTTTGTAATGGGGATTTTCTAGTTTGTACTCAAAAATGTTTATCAGTCCAAATGCAAATACAGGGTCATCAGTTTACTGTAGAATTGTTTATATTAGCTTTTAAAGGGGCTGATATAGTACTGGGAATGCATTGCTTACAAACTCTAGGACTAGTTTTACATCACTATACCAAATTAACAATGAAATTTCAGTGGCAAGACCGAACCATTCAATTGTAAGGAGAGCCACAATTATCACCGTGAACCGCTTTCTTTTCACAAGTCGCAAGCAATCATTAATAACAATCAATGCTTCTTCCAAATTCAAGCATCTGAACCAAAACGTGAAATATTGCCATTACAATAAGATCTTACGGAGTTATTGAAGAAACGACAAGAGGAGCTACCATCGTCTATATTTTTTATATTACATAAGTTCAAGAACTTTTGCGTACACACCAATTATCGCCACAGAGGCATTGATCATCGATTCCTTAGTACAAGGAGCTCAACCAATCAAGGTAAGATCTTATAGATATCCTCATTTTCAGAAAGATGCTATAGAAAAGTTAGTACAAGAAATGTGTGAAAATGGCATTATAAGATCAAGTTAGAGCCCGTTCGCAAGCCCTGTTATTTTAGTAAAGAAAAATGATGGTAGTTGGCGATTTTGTGTGGATTATAGGCCTTAAATGCAATTACCATGAAAGATAAATTTCCGATTCCCACAATTGATGAACTTTTGGATGAATTACAAGGCACCACAGTTTTTTTAAAATTGATTTGCTCGTGGATATCATCAAGTACGATGCATAGCAAAGATATTCACAAAACAAAGATTTCGAAGCTCTTGATGATACTTTGAGTTCTTGGTAATGCCATTTGGCCATACAAATGCACCTTCCACATTTCAATCATTGATGAATCATATATTTTGGGCATATTTAAAAGTTGTCATGATTTTTTTTATGACATTTTGATTTACAACAGATCTCTAATCAATTGAAAAGCATTTAGCTGCAGTTTTTCAATGTTTACATTCTAACCGCATGTTTGTAAAGTTGAGCAAATGTTGTTTTTGTTAAAAAGAGGTAGCATACTTAGGCCATATTGTCACACAAAATGGTGTTACTCGACCCAAGTAAAGTGTCACTTCCACAACTAAGAGGATTTCTGGGCTTAATGGGATATTATCGGAAGTTCATCTAACAGAAATATTAAAGAAAGATGCTTTTTTATGGGATGATTTAGCAAATTCTGTATTTCAACAACATAAAGAATTAATGATATCAGCTCCAGTATTGGCTTTACCTGATTTCACAAAGCAATTTGTTGTGGAGAAAGATGCTTCCAATACCGGTTATTGGTGCAATATTAATTCAAGACAATCACCCTAGCGGATTTTGGCGGCATTTATTTACTTTGAGTGGTACTAAACTGGATTATAGCATAGCATATTATCCGCAAACAGAAGTTTTAAACCAAAGTTTTAAACCATTGTTTAGAACAATATTTGAGAGCGTATGCCTTCAACCAACCTCGACTTTGGTCTGTCTATTTGAGCTGGGCTGAGTTATGCTATAGCACCAGCTTTCATACAGCTATTCAAATGACACCCTTTCAAGCCTTATATGGAAGAACACCAACGATACCAGCATATATTCGATGCAGTGCTGCGATTGCAGCGGTGGATTCTCCATTGATTGAAAGACAGGCATTAATACGACTGTTACGCCAAAATTTAGAAGCTGCACATGCTCGTATGAAAAATATGGCAGACAAGCATAGAAGAGCTATTAAGCTCAACGAAGGTGACCTCGTTATGGTCAAGTTAAGACCATACTGTCAACATTCATTGACAGCAAGATCAAATCAAAAACTTGCTAAAAGATTTTATGAACATTTTGGCATTCTTAAGGCGATTAGCCCTGTTGCATATAAAATAGAGTTACCACCAGAGAGTCGTATTCACCCAGAATTTCATATCTCAGTTTTAAAACCTTTCAAGGGAGACATGCCAGTGAACAGCAACAACTTACCAGATTTCAGCTGGAATAATAGACCAATGTTACTTCCAGAGGGTATTTTAGCTACTCGAAATTTCACATGTCGTGGAAATCAACAATTCCAGGTATTAGTTAAATGGACCCATTCTGATGTGAAAGATGCTACATGGGAAGTTTTTAGTTCTTTATGCAGGTTCTTGAAGGCGAAGGGGCTATTATGACTCAACCCATTATGTTGGATCAATCTAAGGTGCAGGAACAAACAATAAATTGGATACAAAATGCCGAGAGAGAGAGAGAGAGAGAGAGAGAGAGAGAGAGAGAGAGAGAGAGCTAAATATACAACAAATCGAACTCCAGATAAGGGTAAAGAGGGACGACGGTCGAGGAGACAAAGAGGAGCTCCGCAGTGGATGGAAGATTACGAAAATAACTGTAGAAAATCCTGTAACAGAATTATATTCAAATTGTTAGGTTAGTTGGCATAATAACTATTATCAAGAAAGGAAGAGGGAAAGATATCTATAACTATAAATACTTGGAGTTGATTCCAAGAGGGGGAGGAAAAAGAAAACAGAGAAGATTTCAAGAATAATTTTCTTCTACCTCTCCAGTTTCTTTTCTTTCCATTTTTCTCTTTTTTTTTCCCTTTCTTTCCGGCTCTCTCGAAGGCTTGCGCAATTGGTATGCAGTAAGTGAACCATATCAGAGTTTTTCATTTTGAATCTTCAATTATATTTTTACAACTGTTTAATATTACTTGATATTTTTTTTTTTCTATATAATATTAACTTCCTCCTGAACTTCAAATCCTAAGATCTTGTAGTACAGTATTAAAAATATTTTTATTAATATTCTTTAAGTACCCATATCTAATATTAAGATAATATTTGATTCATTTTCATCTTTCAACCCTTTATTTAAAATCTAAAATCAAGATGTTGGTACTTAAACTTCCACTTGAAATGACTTTTACAATCTAAGTGATCTCTTTTCTTAGAAAAAATAATCAATTTATGCTTTACTAGTTCCATTCCTATAAATGATAATATGCTCTTTTTTTTAATTAAACTATTAGCATTTAAAATTATAAGATAAACTAAAATTCAGATGATCATATCTTTTCATTAGTCATTTTAAACTAATTCCTACTATGAATATTTTAAAATCTTCTATCACTTACTAATATGTCTATTTAAATCTCTCCAATAAGCACTCTTTCTTCAAGAGGAATCTTTGTATTGATTTTTCTAAGTTATTCTAAAAATTTTCTTTTGAGCATAAATACAAACCTACTTGAGGAGCATAAACACGTATAATATTAATAATTTTATCATAAACAATAATTTTTAAAATTATAATTCTATCTTCAATTTTATTAATTTTTATAATATTATCTTTTAAATCTTTATCTATAATTACACATACATCATTTCTATTATGACTTTTACCTATACTAATGTTTAAAACTTAAATTTTGAACATCTTTGATCTTCTCTCCAATCCATTTAGTTTTTTTTTTTCTTTGAATACAAACCTACTTGAGGAGTATATTTATCTTTATATAAACCATAATATCTATTAATTCTATTAATTTAGTTGTGAAAGCACATATTTTAAGTTTATGTCCTAATTTTAATTTCATGGACTAACTTCTTTTCTCACATTCATTTATAATGGAGAAATCATTGCTTATTTAACACCACCTGGGCGCTGATGCAATTGTCCTTATACACTTTTCACTATATTTAGGCTATATGATACATTGCTTTTAAGAAACTCTCTAGCATCGACATAATATATTAAATGATTTATGACATGATTTTTTTTTTGTTGACAAATTTTATATTGGATGTTGCCTATCAAATACAACCCTCCACCTTTTTCATCCAGAGCTTAGGACGTGACAACGATAATTTAAAGTTTGATTACAAATGTAGAAACTAACATAAAGTTCAAACCTTCTAAGCTATTGGCGTCTACTAATCAAAAGCTAGACTTTCCATTTTTCTCACATGTTTTAATATGGTCTTAATTCTGTATCTGAATTTGTCTGGAGAGAAGAGTTCTGTTCAATGTCAATTCGGGTCTGGCTTGGTTTGAGTGAGGCTCGTTGAGTTGACTCAGGAACCCGAAGTTACAAATACCGGGAATAACTGAGGCGCTCGAGACGGATATAGCGTTGTAACTTGGCCGTTGGATCTGATCACCGGATCGAGTGTCTATTGAGCTTGAGCCGCCTGATCGGATTATTTCTCGCTTGGATGTGTTTCTTGATCACACCGGCCTGATGTTAATGGCGCTAGTGGATTACGTGTCGATCGATGGTGATGAAGTCGAGGGTAGATGGCCGCCCCATCGGGAGCGCCGGGATCGATGCCGTTTGATGAAGCTTGCGGAGGAAGCCACTCGTTTCGAATTGGAAACGACGTGCCGGGTCTAGCAGTCATTCAACATTCGAGTCCTTGAGATCCAAAGGAAGAGCTCTGGAGAAAGATGGATCTAGAGGGAGAGAGTTGGGGTTTCACCGGTCTTAAGGGAGGATTCCTGCCACGCCCACGTAGAAATGCTCGAGGAGGAAGAAAAGATTGGAGTCAGAGGAGGAGGAGTTTCTTGAGATAAAATTCCATCCATTGTTTGCTATTCTCATCCCTATTTATAATTTTCTGATGTTCTTCTTAGATAGCTATCTTCTATGACTTAACTCAATTCTACATTCCATTAAGTATCCGCTTTTGTCTAATCAATATCGTGGATATTATTGATGCTTGTAGTCTGCTTATTGGCCGTATTTTCTCAGACCGTCGGTATTTTCTCCTTTCTTTGGGAGCTTTTCTTGTTCTAGCTGGAATTATTTATCCTACTGCTCTGTTTTTGTCTCTAAAAAAAACTGTTAACTTGTTTTGTAATAATTTTCTATTTCATTTCTTTATTCCTCTCTGTTCTGAGGTTGTAATTTATTCTCTATTTGATGTTATAATTTCTTCATACTTGTGAAATCCTTTAGCCAATCTGGCCTTCTTCTGTTTCTTTTATTTTTGTTGTTGGATTGGGGATATGGGTTCATATCATTACTCCCCTCCCCCACATTGACCTTATCCTCAAGGTCAAATTCAGAAAAAACTTCCTGCATTTCTTTCTCTGTTACCCAAGATGTATCTGTTTCTAACAGTCCTTCCCACTGTATTAGTACTTCTTTGATTTGTTGATCTCCCTAGTATAGTTACGTGGTCCGTAACTTTGATAGGTTTAATCATCATTTTGTCCTTCTCCAATTGGGTTGATAATTATCTGGATGTAGAATCTTAATCGTATGGTTTTAATCGGATATATGAAATACATTATGTATTCTTGTTGTTGCGTGCAATTCAATTTTATAAGCCAAGCTCCTATTTCGTAGTACTTTAAAAGGCCCATAATATCTCTTTGTAATTTGGTGTATTGATTCCCTACTAAAGCCTACTATGGGGTTGTATCTTCATTAAGTCATTGACTTTTAATTGAAGTTCTCTTCTATGCTTATCAGCCAGCTGTTTCATTCTGTTTTGTGCTTGTTGTAGATTGGTTTTCATTTGCTGTAGCATCTGGTCCCTCTGTTGTAACATCCTTTTCACTGTTGGATGTTGTCATTTCAGAGAGACAGTGAGGGGAAGTTTGCCATATACAATTTGAAAAGGGGTCTTCTTTGTTGATGTGTTGATTGAAGTATTATATGAGAATTCGCCATGGTAGGAATTGTAACCATACCTTAGATGTGTCCAAAACAAAACTCCTTAGATATTGTTATAGACTCATAGTTACCTCGCTTGTCCATCTATCGAGGATGGTAAGCAGCCTTTTAAAGTAGTCTCACTTAATCAACAATTCTTAAATTGCTCATAAACAATGGGTCTCACACTATTCCTTGTGGAATACCATGTAGCTTAACAATGTCTGATAAAGATGAGCTATATAAACTGCAGAAAAATTGTTTGGGGTGAAAAATGAGCATATTTTGATAATCTATCTACCACTACTAGTATGGTCGCTTTTATTATGATACTTGGGTAAACTAGTAATGAAATCCATTGATACCTCCTCCCATATGTCTTGTGGTATGGGTAGGTAGTAACCTCGTGTATCATATTTGACTTGTTGACAAATATGGTAGATTGATACAAAATGTTTAATTTCCTTTTTCATCTGTTTCCAGTAGAATTGTTGAGTAATTCTCGTCAGGGTCTTCTGAATGCCTCCATGCCCTCCTATTGGTGTTGAATGTAGCTCTCTTATGATCTTATTTTTGAGTTCTGAATCTTTTTGCTATTACAATTGCTTTGAACTGAATTAGCCCTTTACATGTCTAGATGGAATAATTCTAGATTTTCTAAATTTTCTTGTATAATTCTTGTAATTCCCTACTAGCTTTTGTCTCCTCCGTGATTTGTTGCATAAGACTATTGTCTTGTTGAGTATATATTGATAGGTTGGATGATATTATGGTTTCTGATCCTCGTGTTTTTGTTTTAAACATTTTTCCTGACGGGCATCACTGCTTTGTTTACCGCCTGGTTTATATTCAATAGTATAATCATATCCCGTAATTTGATCAAAACCTTATTCGTGGGTTTGAATTGTTTGTCATTAGTTCTCTTATGCTTTTTTGGTCCTCGATAGTAAACTTATTGCCCGCAAGTATTGTCGCCATCTTGCAACCTGCTTTAGTTATAGCATACAATTCTCTTACATATGTTGATGCTTTCGTAAGGTCGGTGAAAGTTTCTACAAGTAAGCAATAGGATGATTGTGTTGTATGAGAACATCAATTGTCGTACCATGCTGTTTCAATGATAAAGGGTTGATCAAAGTTTGGATATGCTAACACTGGTACTGTTGTCATTGCTTGTTTTAATTTGATAAAAGCTGTTGTTTCCTCTTCTGTCCAGTGAAACTGTTGTTTGGCTAACATAGAGGTTAGGGAAGAAGCAATTGTTGCATAATTTTTGACAAATTTTCTGTAATAGCGTTAAACCCAAAACCTCTCAATTCTTTGATCAAGTAGGTAATGCCCATGCTTACCGCTTGAATCTTTTGGGATCCACTTCTATGCCTTGTGCATATAAATATGACCTAAATACTCAATTTTTCTTGTACAAATGAGCATTTGAGGGTTTAATAAACATTGAATGTCTGTTTGAGTTATTTCAAAGACTTCATGGAGATGATATTGGTGTAACTCCAAGGTTTTACTGTATATGAGAATATCATCAAAAAACACTAAGGCAAACTTTCTTAGAATGATTTAAGGATTGCATTCATCAAGGCTTGAAATTTTGATGGTGCATTTGTTAGTCCAAAATTTACACATATGATCTTTAATGAAATGGTGTATAATCTCAATATACTTGATATATTAGTGCTAAATAGGGTTTTTAATTAAACATATAGCACTATGTTTAGAAAATAAGGTAGCTCCATGTAATTCATCCATGAGTTCTTCAGGGGTTGGAATAGAAAATCTGTCAGGTATAGTGACTTTATTGAGGGCTCTATAGTCTACACAAAATCTCCAGGTGCCATCCTTCTTTTTGATTAATAATGCTGGGGAAGAGAAAGGGCTGATACTTTCTCTGATTATGCCACTTTCCAACATTTCTTTGATTAACCTTTCAATTTCATTTTTTTGGAAATGTGAATACCTGTAATTTTTAACTCTCACAGGTTGAGTTCCAGGTGGCAGATGGATTTGATGGTCTATATTTCTTCTTGGAGGTAAGCTTGTTGGGCTTTGAAATAACTCCTGGTAAGTGCTTAGTATTCTTTGTATTCCTGCAGGCTATTTATTGAATTCTATTATAGAGGATTCTGTTTCCTCTGTTGTTTGACTCATCTGGAAGCAAGATAGTATTTCTTTCTGTTGCTGCAACTTAGTGAACTGATGAAGAGAAATTTTGTCCACTGTTGATGCTGTATTTTCTTGCAGCTGCACTAATCTGTCATTAAAGTAGAATTTTATTGTAAGCTTCTTGTAATCAAATGTACATTCACCCAATTATTCTAACCATTGAACTCCCAAAACTATATCTGCTCCTTGCATGGGTAACAGATAGCAATCAGTGATAAAAGTATTGCCTTGTAGTTGAATAGGGAGATTAGAACATATGCCTGAACATTTTAAAGTTTCCCCATTGCCAACACTTGAAAGACCGATTTGGAGTTACTTTGAAATCAATAAATTTTGCTAATTTTGATTGAATGAAATTGTGGATGGATCCACCCAATCAAAACTTGTACTTTTTATTACCAATCAAACCTTGTAATCTCAAGGTTCTAGGATTACCGAATTGTAAATGCATTGAGGTGATTTGTGAAATTCTTCTTGTAGATTTTGCAATTGATTCGCTTCTAGAATATCGCTCTTGATCTTCATTGATCACCGTTAGAATAAACATTTCTGATTTGCAAATGTGTCCTTTGTGATACTTATCATCACAATTAAAGCATAATCCCTTCTTCCTTCTTTCATCTAGTTGTGTTGAGTCGGCCGGATGGGAATGTTTTGTTTATTGAGCATCACATTATTTTGGTTGATTGCTAGAATTATTGGAGGTGTTGGCAGTAAAGGTGGTTGATAGCTTTGATTTTGTTTATTTTGTTGAGCTTGGTGTGCTCTGTAGTTTCTTGGCATTGTTAAATCATCGCCTAGCTGCCCTCCATCGCTTTAGCTAACTGAAGGCTTCTTGTAGGGAACTAGCGCAATGCTCTTACTTCCCTTTTATATCTGCCTTAAACCAAATTCAAAACAACTGTAAGAATTCGTGGAATACGATGATTTGCCAATTCCTCAAATTCATTATAAAATTGCTAACCTGTATTTTTCTATTGTAATTTGGCAAGTTCACCCCTTAAATCTCTGTACAAAGATGAGCCAAATCTCTGAATAACTTGTTCTTTAAATTGTGTCCATGAGTGAAGTTGTTTATTAAGATTGATACCAGCTTAATGCTGGTCCATCCATGTATACCGATGAAATTAAGAACTTCTGATCTTCAGATAGGCTATAGTATTGAAAGAATTGGTTTGCTTTAAATAGCCAACCTCTAGGATTGTCTCCATTGAATCTTGGCATATCAACTTTCACAGTCTATTGTTGTGTGGTGGTTGTTGTCTAGTGGAAAGGAAATTTCGATGAGGAGGGTACATACCGTGATTGTTGTTGTTGTTGATGATTGCTTTCTAATTTTTCTTCAATCGATAGTCTTCTTGAGACTTCATTTAATATCATGGTTATTGAAGACTTTCATCTGTTTTTATTCTCTTCCTACGAACTCATCTATGGTCTTTGTGGTGTCTTCTTACGCCATTTGTATTGATTGATGTAGTCAACGAGAGCACCAATAATATGGTCTTAATTCAGATCTAATTTGTCGAGAGAAGAGTTACGCTCTATGTCAATTCGGTTTGGCTTGGTTTGAGTGAGGCTCAATGAGTTGACTCAGGTATTGGAACACTAAGTTACAAATACGCTGGGAATAACTTGGAGGCATTCTGAGACGTCGGATATAGCGGTTGTAACTTGGTCGTTGGATCGATCACTGATCGAGTGTCTATTGAGCTTGAGCTTGAGTCGTCGGATTGGATTATTTCTCGTGGCCTTTGGATGTGTTTCTTGATCACACGGTTCTGATGTGTTAATAGCGTTAGTGGATTACAGGTGTCAATCGTGCTGATGGTGATGAAGCTGAGGGTAGATGGCCCGATCAGCGAAGGAGCGCGGATCGATCTGCCGCTTGATGAAGCTTGAGGAAGCCACTGCTTAATTGGAAACGACGCGTGCCCAGCCATTCAACATTCGAGTCCTTGAGATCCAAAGGAAGAGCTCTGGAGAAAGATGGATCTAGAGGGAGAGAGTTGGGGTTTCACCGGTCTTAAGGGAGGATTCCGCTACGTCTACCGTAGGAAATGCTCAGAGGAGGAAGAAAAAGATTGGAGTCAGAGGAGGAGGAGTTTCTTGAGATAAAATTCCATCCATTGTTTGCTATTCTCATCCCTATTTATAGTTTTCTGATGTTCTTCTTAGATAGCTATCTTCTATGACTCTGTTAACTCAATTCTATTACATTCCGTTAAGTATCTGGCTTTTGTCTAACTGAATATCGTTGTGGATATTATTGATGCTTGTAGTCTGTTTATTGGCCATTATTTTCTGTATCTGGTCGTGTATTTTCTCTGTCGGTTCTTTGGGAGCTTTTCTTGTTCTAGCGGAATTATTTATCCTCTCGCTTTTGTCTCTAAAAAAACTTAACTTGTTTTGTAATAATTTTCTATTTCATTTCTTTATTCCTCTCTCGCTAGGTTGTAATTTATTCTCTGTTTGATGTTATAATTTCTCCATACTTGTGAAATCCTTTAGCCAATCCGGCCTTCTTCTCGCTTTCTTTTGTTTTGTTGGATTGGGGATATGGGTTCATATCATGTTTTCTCCATAAAATAAATTTGATTCAAATTGTTATTTCAACCTCTTAACCACATACCACTTGCAAATAAATAAAATGGGTTCATTGCCCATATACAAAAAAATCATATTTCTAGCTCTATTAATCTATGCCCAACTATCTATATAGTGTGCAATTAGCTAATTTTATTTGTTGATCCAACTATTCACCTTTTTATGTTAAATATGGTGGATAATTGGCTCCAATTTTCTTTAAACCTTTCATACATCCACAACTCTAGTTATATCCAACAATGAGACTGATTATAAATTTTAATATTTTAAATATAATATACAATTAAGAAATAGAGAGGTGGTTGAACACAACATACATATACCTTAAGGCTGTAGAAGAATCGACCATCCGATAAGTTACTCATGACTCAATTCGGTTAGAGCTTGTTCATGATCCAACATTAACTAATCGAGCAGCAGCTTTTATAAATTCTCGATTGCTAAATGAACAAGTTTGAATAACTTGTTGTCCAGTTCATTTATATTCAATAACAATATCATTTAAAGCTCGTGAACAAGCTTGTTGAGGAGCTTGATTAACTAATAAGGCTTGCTTATAAATAGTATCATTTAAAATTTTATTTTTAAGCTTAATAAACTTTAATTAATATAGGTTGTTTATATTTTGAATAAGTTGCTTGCAGCAAGCTTGATTAAAGCTTGTTTATTTTATTAAACCAGCTTGTTAACAAGCTTGATACCTAATATGAACCGAGCTTGAACAAGCTCGAAATGAACAACAAAATTTTTTAAACTAGCTCTAGCTTGAGCACTATCCTATAACCTCGAATCGAGTTCGGTTCGAGCTCGAGCTCGAGCTCAATAATGATATACGAGCTTGAACTCGAATAAGCATATACTCGACTCGGCTCGGTTCATTTGCTGCCTTAATATACCTGTATCAATACATATTAGTTCCCCTTGAAAGGAACTAATGGACACATCAACAAAATAAAAGCCCTCTTGAAAGGTGTTTTCTTTTGGCCACATCAACAAAACAACTCATATCAATGTTAAAATTGATCCTTTCCGGCATTTTATTTCTCTCCATTGTAGTATCTTTCTTCAAGGGTAATTAATCATAATATAGTATTATGAATTAATTTGTGAAAATATATTGGTGAGAATGATGAAAATGATTAAAAATTAATCTAATTTAATCTTTATTGATTAATGATTATTAAAAACTAAATATTCTATATATTTACAAATCAATTAAAATTATTAATAATATTATAATTACTAATAATACATCAGAATCATGTTAAATTTTTTGCTAAGTTTTACTTCAACACATAAATCCTCAATAACAATCAAATAATTTATCAAGATTTATTTAAAAATAACAAAATATTATTAAAAAAATAGTCCATTAAAAATAATATAGTAATTAAAATAATTAAGTTAAAAATTATAAGTATATAAAAAACAAATTATGTAAAAAAAAAAAACAAACGTGTAAAGTGTTATTGAGTATTTAATATATAAATATTAACGATATTTTATTATATTTAACTCAATCTTGATAAACTATTTAGTGTTATTGAGTATTTATAAATGAATATAAAATTTAGCAAAATGTATTATTAGTAATTACAACATTATTAATAAATTCAATTAATCTATAAATATGTAAAGTATTTTAGTTTTTCATAATCGTTAATCATTAAAGATTGAATTAGATTAATAAGAGATGTACTAATCTATCAAAAGAGCGCAAGACTGAATTAGTGACTAAAATCTTTAAAGTTTCTATAATTAGAAGCGGTAAAAATCTTAAATAATTATTCAAGTGTTTGGTTTGTAATTGCTTAGGTCACATGAAATCGAACTTATTTATTTATTTATAACAAAAATGCTCTAATGTTGCCCAATTGATCATGCAGACAGTGATTTGACAAGTTTATATTTATTTATTTTACAATTAAAATCCACCGCCTCTTAGCTCAGCGGAAGTGGTAATCCCCAAAGTAATGCGGAGCCTATATCTAAGGTGGAAAAAATAAGGATCCGACACGCTGGGTAATGAATGTGGCCAGGACTGGGATTAGTCACAATGACATCCTCACTCACAAATGGGTGGGTGGATACCCATTGCAAAAAAAAAAAAAAAAAAAACCCTAAGAGATAATTGCTATACTGAAAGATAGTGAAAATAGTAGTCAAGTTCTTATTAAACATGCAAGTACAACTCCAAAACACATACTTTTTTTTACAATAGGCAACCTAACCTCAAAACACCTACTTTATTATTTTAGGTAAGCACAACATAAAATAAATTACACACTCTCCAACATGAGCAAGTACAGCCCCATACAACTTGAAATTATAAAATAAAAAGAAAAGTATAAATCTTCAAATCTAACTCTCGGATTTTAAAAAGATTTTATTCTCAATCTTACTAAACTATAAGATGGCAAATACAAGAAAGCTCACAAAATTTTATTTGTTAATTTTGAAAATAATTTAAATAATGAATGTAATGATATGAATCTCGAACTAATACAAAAATAGAAAAACAATGCAATTAAAATATATATGAAACTATGATCGATGATCATAAATTAAATCATATGAATGAAGAATGATTAAGAATCTAAAGAAATTAGAAAATCAAAATCAAAACCTTATCATTCAATATGAGAAAACAAAATCATTAAGCACACTTAAACGAACTTAAAAATTATCATACTCAAGCCCTTTGAAAGAAAGTTTAGAGAGGCAAGATCAAGCTTGATTGACTCTCTTCCATTGTAAGATATAGGATTGAAGAAGATGGTGTGATCTCCTCTTGAGAATGTTTGAAGTGAAAGAGGATGAGAAAAGAAACTTGGATTCTTAAAAGAACAAGCTCCATAGAAAACTTTTGTAAGTGATCAACCAAGGCTAGTGTTATCAAGAGAGTGTCATGATACAAATGTAAGAAAATAAATAGATTAGGGTAAAAAAGGAGAGGACAACCAAGCATCAGATAAGGCTAGTTGGCCAAGCATAAATTTATTTGAAAATTTTTCAATATTTAAATAAATTAATTTGAATTTGAATTTGAATCAAGTAATGAAGAGAAGAAAATTTTATGTAGTTTAATTAGCTTAAATAATCATTAATTAATCAGGAGAATAATAAGGAACTAATTCAAAACAAAATAAATTAAATACAATAAATAGTGGGATGACCAAGACTTTCTTTAATTGGATCTATCATTAATTAATGCAAATCAATCATTGAATTAATTAAGAAACATTAACAAGTAATTTGAAAATTGAATACAAATTTAAAATTGAATTTTGAAAATAAGGAGGTAGACCAATGTAGTTTCTAAAATAAGATTTTACAAAGAAAGAGATAATTCAATTCAATGTAATTCAATTTAAATTTGAATTCAGTTTAATCAAATCAAATAAAATCGATATGAATCTACAGAGTGGGCTACCAATACCTTCAAATAATGGAGGAAATAAATTTGAAAATAATGCAATGCAAAATTCAAATTTAAAATTATATAAAATAAAATTATTAATGCAATAATTCACCTAATTAAATTAGAAAAATAATTTGAAATAAGGAACTTCTTAATGAATCCAAGTCTAAGCTAAATTGATTGTTCTAAGCTAATTGATCAAGTTGGGTTTAGTAATTTATTTTAAACATTTAAAAAAAAAGATATTAATAGCTTCCAATTGTATGTTTGTTATCATAAAAATCAAATAAACTAAATCTTGGGGAGCCAACTATCTCCTTATTTTTTATGATGATAAAATGATATTAAAAGTGTATAAGGATGAAAGTGCAAAATAGTCTTATATCAACCTTATTGAAATAAATTTAATAAAATAAATCATGTATCCAAATAAATATTGTACCAAAGTGAATTATGCAATGAAATAAATCATGTCGCTCCCTTTAAATATATTCATTTAAAAATCAATATACTTATTTTTCCTTCTTTTTGCAACGTACAAAGGAAATGAAGGGGGTCAAAATATGAATAGTAGAATGCATGAATTTAAATGGAATGATCTAATATGTTGGGCATACATTTTAAATTACACAAAAAAATCTTCAAGTAAGTATTTAATAAAATAATATGTAATTTAAAATCAATAATAAGAAATTTAATATTAATATCATCTTTACACATATGATCTTTAATGAAATGGTGTATAATCTCAATATACTTGATATATTAGTGCTAAATAGGGTTTTTAATTAAACATATAGCACTAGATAGGAATGTGTCCTATCCTAATATTAAAGTCTTCAACTATTGCTTTAACCAAGAAATATGAGCAACACAATTTATCATAGCTATGTACTCAATTTCAATAATAGACAAAAGCAATAGAGTTCTATTTTCTAGAGGACTAAACACAAGTAATGATTCCAAAATTTGGCATATGTATGATGTATTTTTCTTATATATTTTGTAATCTACAAAGTCAACGCCGAATAAGCAACCAAATTACATGAAATTTTTTTTAGGGTACCATAATTCTAATTTAGAAATGCCTATAAAATAATGAAATATATGTTTGATTGTTATTAAATGAGAATATTTAGGATTGAGCTAAAAAGGGTGCACACAAGCAAACAACATAATATTAAACCTATTAATACTAAGGTATAAACTGAACCTATCATGATTTTATAAAGCATTTGATTAATAGATTTACTTGATTCATCTACATCTATTTTAGAAGAGGGTTATTGGAGTTTAATTAGATTTGGATCTTTTCATGTCAAATCTTTCAATCAATTATTTGTGTATTTGATTAGAAAATGAGGTATACATCTAATTTAGAGGAGGGGTTATTGGAGTTTAATTAGATTTGAATCTTTTCATGTCAAATCTTTCAATCAATTATTTGTGTATTTGATTAGAAAATAGAGGTATCATTTTTTATGTCTCACTTGAAGACCCAAGAAAAGTTGAGCTTACCTATAATACTCATTTTAAATTTCTTAGACACAAAAGAAGAGAACTCATGATATAAAGATTTATTTGTGCTCTAAATATAATATCATCCACATATATTTGCATAATGATCAAATCATCGATTATATTTTTGAGGAATAAGGTAATATCTACTTTCTCCTTAATCCATAATCTATTAAAATTTTAACATATTATACTAAGCTAGTAGAGCCTATTTTAAACTATATAAAGCTTTCTTCAATTAAAAACTTAACCAAGAAGATTCAAGCTCTCAAAACTAAGGGTGCTCTACAAGGCATCTTGATCAATAAACACATTCAGGAATGCACTCTTGACATTCAATTGAAAGAGTTTATAATTCTCATTATAAGCACAACCTAATAACCTCAATTTTTACTATAAGTGCAAATGATTCCTTAAAATCCATCCCCTCAACCTATGTACCTCTATGTAACAAACTTAACCTTATTTCTAGCACTATAACTTGTGTCATCCAATTTATTCCTAAAAAATCATTTAGTTTCAGTAACATTTTGATCTTGTGTCTAGGGATTAGTTGGCAAACATCATTTTATAAATTAATTTTATTTTTCTTCTATAGCAATAATTAATAATTATCTTTTAGTGCTTCATCAATGAGTTTATTTTAAACTTAAATAGCAAAGTTGAATGATTAATCACATCTTTAAACTGTCTTCCAATCATAATACCTTAGGATGGATATCCAAAAATCAAATGCTTAGGATTCTTATTATGCTTTTGTTCCATAGAGTCATCAACATTCTCTTCCAAAATTTTTTTTTTTTTAAGATTATCAATTTCATCATCAACAACATCATTTGTAATAAAATTAAAAGAGTTTTTATCAAAGATAAGACGCAATACTGTTTTTATAATTAATTTTATTTTATTAAAATTTATATGATTTTCCAAAAATGGAATATGCTAAGAAAATTTAATCATAAAATTTATAATCAAACGTTTCCTAAAAATTCTTTTTCATCATTCAAAATGAAGCACTTACATTTAAAAATATGAAGATCAACAATCCTAGTTTTTTTTTAAAAGAATAATTCATAGAGGGCCTTATTCAAAATCGATCTAAAATAAATTTTATTCATCACATAATAAGCAATATTCATAGCTTAAACACAAAATAGTTTGATAAATTTATAATTATTGAACATAGCTCTACTCAATTCAATTTAAAGTCTATTCTTTTGTTCAACAACCCCATTTTGCTGAGGAGATCTCCGAGTAGATATATTATGCTTAATATCATATTCATCACAAAATTCTTCAGATGATTTATTTCAAATTCACGTTTATAATCAGTTTGAATCCTACTATCAAATAACCTCAATATCATTGAATTTATTTAGCAAATTTTCTCAAAACCTCAAAAGCATCATTCTTATTTTTGAAAACATCACCTAAGCATATTTAGATAAATAATCTACAATCACAAAGCCATAAAATTTACAACCTAAAGTAATAGAGCTAACATTACAAAAGAAATTTATATGCAAAAGTTCTAATGGTCTAGATATAGAAATAATATTATTATTTTCAAAAGAATGCCTTAAATGCTTACTATGATGCATGCAAAGACAAACATAATTAAAACAAAAATTTTAATTTAGAGAAGCCATCAACTAAGGGTGCATTTCAAGAGTATTGTGCAAAAAATGCATCTTATGTGAGGCATGAAGAATTGCATTTTGGCCACATTTTGGAGAATCTAGGTGAAAAATTGTATTTTCCAACATGGCCTAGTAGAGGCGATGATTGCCAAAAAAAGCTATGATTTGACTTTTTAAAATCAAAAATTTGTAATACCAGCTGCAATATTTTTAGACAATAGCTTCTTTTATAATAGTTTCACTATTGCATTTTAAAACTTCTACGACTACCCAAAATAGACCCTAAATCACATTTAGGGGTTGTTGGTTGGATGCATTTGCAAAGTAAATCAAATGAAGGAATTTTAACTTTTGAGTGTTTGGTATGATGCAAAGTAAAATTATAAGGTAGTTATAGCACATTTTAAATACATTGGGCATTTGTGGTGTATTTAGAATTCATCCAAATTGGATGAATTTCAAATACACCATATTAGTAATGTGAGAACGACGCCTCACCCACCATTTCTCGCTACCCATCGCCTTTATCTGCTACCACGTATATAACCCTTGCTGCCAGTTGTTACCACCACCACCCTAAACCCTAAGAAATATTTTATATTAAATTCATTCTACCCAAAAAAAAAAAAAAAAAAAAACAAACAAACAATCAATATTTGTAAATTTTCCATCCAAACAATTTTAAAGTAATTCAAATACATGACATTTACTTTACGTTACATTACATTTTGTTCATTGCATTTTTTTAGGCAACCAAATAGTTCCTTAGTGATCTTATTAAGTGAATATATGTTTTTGTGCCATAATCATACATCATCACAACTGCTTTTAAAATAAAATAAATTTAAATTTTCACTTCAAGAATTTTTCAAATTAATTAATTAAACATTTTGTATATATAGCTAATTAACAAAATATTTTCTTTTCTGTAATGATGCAATATGATGTGTGAAATGCAACATCATTTAATCCTTTTTCAGAAAATTAACTAATAGAAATTAAATTATATTTTAATCCTTCTACAAGAAAAAAAACTTTATTTAAGGTTATGAAATTCTTACTTCTAAATCAAATCTGATGATTTTACCTTTCTCCATAAGCTATGAATCCATCTTCACTTGGCTTTAAGTAATTTGTTATTATCAATAATCTTAGGCTTTGAATATCTCATATTTAGTTATCACATATCATTTTTTTTTGCTTTCATTGCTACAAAAAATAAATCTGTTGGGTAAACTTTAATTTGAAATCCAAACTTGTTTGATCACATTCATTATTATCATGAATTAGATATGTCATGAATTAATGCAAATTCATTATTGAATTAATTGGGAAATAAATCACTAACTAATTTGAAAATCAATTACAAATTTAAAATTGAATTTAGAATAACCGTGGATCTAGTGTCATTTCCAAAACTAGGGTTTCACAAAGAAAGAAATAATTCAATTCATACTAATTTAAATTTAAATTTTAATCCACTTAAATCAAATCAAATCAAATAAAATTGATTTGAAGCAAGAGGGGGTTGGCCATGATCTTCAAATAATGGAGAAAATAATTTTGGAAATAATTTAATGCTTAATTCAAATCTGAATGTAAAATATATAAAAATGAAAATGATCAATGCAATAACTCATTAAATTAAATAAAATATTTCGAAATAAATCATGAAATTCAGCCATGCAATGATTTTACAAAGGAGTTTTCTTTGCAAAAGGAATTTCTATGTTTTATATGAGATAAATAGTATTGTGCTATTTCTAAAGAGAAGTTTGATCAGATTAGTATAAGTTTCTTATGTTTTCTATTTTTTTTTTTCATCTTCTCAGTTCAGGTCTTCAAAACATTTCAATCAGATTAGTATAAAATACTATTAAATAAAATGATAAGAAATCCTGAATGTAAGATATCGGAGTTGTCCTGATAGGGTGCCCACACACATTTAAATAATTAATATGTACTCAATATAACATACTAATTTTCTTTTCATGAAAAGTATATGTATATTATATTTTATTATGTAGTTAATATATCTTCCTTCTCACTTTACTCTCACTCTCTCTTCTCTCTCTTATTTTATTATTAAACTTATCAATATATACACAAACATACTTAACACTAAAGGACACATAATATTACATTTAATGATCAAATTGGTAGATTAAGTCTAAAGAAACATAATTACCACTTCAATTAATTGGAACTCACATAAAAAATATTTAAATATGCATAATCTTTATTTTTAGATCATTTAAATTATTTTATGATAAACTCATATACTCATATATTCTCTAAGATTTAAACTCAAATTCTTCGAGAATAAAATAAGACCTCGATAAATTGATTGAGGTAAGGAATCGCAATACATCTAACTACTTAACTTCTCCCACAAGAATAAATCAAATATTTCAATCAAATCAATCAAACATCGATCAAATCAAATGATACCCAATATCAAAAGTGAATAATACCCTCAACCCTTGGCATACTTCATAAATCTCACCTTCGCCATCGATCTTCAGACGGAACAAAAAATCTCCATGGAGACAGATTCAAATGCCAAAAGTAGTCAACTTCCATTCCGTCGATGATCAACACAACATCTCCTTCAAGTATTTCCTCGTATTCTTCATCGATAAACAACTTCAATGTCCGATTTTCTTTTCATTCTTCTTCACGCTTATCAGAACGTTGTGCTTCTCACCTTCAGCTGAGAAACGAGCTCCTGTGCTGTGAACTCACCTCTTTATTCTTTGCACGGATAACTTGATCACTTCTTCTACCGGTATTGGATTGTTTTTAGGTATAAGACAATCCACCACATGGGTTTTGATGGAGGCATTGAAACATCTTTTCATTGTGGTTAGAAGAGAGAGAGAGAAAGAATTTTCTACTTTAGTTTCTACCCTCAAGTGTAGTGAGAGAAGCTTGCATGTGAATTTATAGCGTTTTAACGTGCTTTGGAATTTATTAGTTTTAAATACGCGTGAGACAATATATGGTGGTTTTTAAATAAAAATTTATCATTAAGATTTTATGATTAGCTGTTAAATATCATTAATGATATAATATTAGATGGAATTTAGTGAATACAGTTATGGGGAATTAAATCTGGAAGCTATCGAAGATCTGAATATTTGGTGATTTATAGTTCTGTTTTTTTCTTAAAGAGCATTAATATTTGGGTTGAATTATTTTGTTATGGCATTGTCATTTAAGAGTTTAGTATTCATGTTAGAGATCACGTTCAATATAATAGCAATTTTATATTTACAGGACGCATTTTTTTTTTTTTTTTTTTTTTTTTTTTTTTGGGAAACCCCATTATACGGGGGTATTTTATTGCCACAAAATTAAGGTTACAAGGTCCTTAAAAGGGGTTACACCTATCCACGCTCAAAGAGCTACAATCAACCTAAGGAGAAAACCCCAAGCTAAATACATCCAAAATCCAAAGCATAAAATTGAAAGAGAAAATGGTAAATCGAAAGCAATCATAAGAAGGCAATGACCGCAAAATAAGGTCGAACTAACGGAGGGGAAGAGTCCATGACACATCTAAGCAACCTGCAAGGACAAAACTAAAAACCTGCAAAGGGAAAATCCAAAGTTTATTTTTAGCCAATTCAAT
Source organism: Cymbidium sinense (assembly GCA_021442155.1). Taxonomy (NCBI): domain Eukaryota; kingdom Viridiplantae; phylum Streptophyta; class Magnoliopsida; order Asparagales; family Orchidaceae; genus Cymbidium; species Cymbidium sinense. The sequence continues at coordinate 60,965,296 of CM038233.1, forward strand.
AGTGCCGACGAAATGAAACGGAATGTAAGATAATTTGAGCTTGATAGCAAGAAGGGGATAAAGAAGGCGGTCATTCAATTGGGGCAATTGCAAATATGAGCATCCAACTGAGAGGAAACCCCGTAAATGCAACTACCAACCAAATGAAGTGAAGAACACACGCTCCTATCCCACAAACCCGACTTTAAGTGTATCTAAAACAAAAAACAGCCCCCCTAAATGAATGTACATCCATGTAATCGAAAATGCCCCAATACGTAAGGATAAGCCAAATACTATAGAAAGAATGGGGATAATAAAGAAAAGCAAAGAAGCCAGACACCTTAGAATCCAAAGTAATAATGAAGAGGCCAAATATTGCACTTGTAGATACTTTAGATAAGATAAAACATCAAAAAAGGGTATCCCAAATCAAACAAAACCAAGGCAACAATATAAACATTCTTCACATACCAACCATACCAAAAGACTTATCGCACCTGTGGAAGTAATTAATACAAAGAACCACATTAAATACCATAATGAAAAAATTAAAGCATCACGGTTATCCATACAACCCAAACCCAATAAAAGGAAATGAAGGCTCCACGAACAATCAATACCGTAAGTCCATAATGAGGCAAAACAAAATGCATAACAAACCCAAGAATATTTTTCCAACCAATACCATAAAATAATGTCGCCCATAGTATCATAAGCATACACATTAGCATCCAAACACCAACATTCCATTGCCAATGCCAAGTAAAGCCTAACAAAAGCTCCACGGTTTAGCCAAACAACCGCAATCCCAACATAAAAGAACCAGCCAGATATACCATGGAAGGAAACCAGAAACTTTCATTATTGGAAAGAAACCAAGAACAAAAAAATTAAGGGTGATTGGACCGACAGTCAAGCAACAAAGAAACCATTGAGACAATGCCCCCAATCTTAAAATCGCAATAGGAAGCCCAACCGATCGAGGTTAACTAAGCCTTTAGATGATGAGGTAGAGTTAAGTTATCAAAGATAGCTCATAGTGGCCTAGCACCTAAGTTTGCTAGAAAATCGCATGCATTGCCTTCCCTCCAAACATGGGAGATCTTATAATTGAATTTCTAAGGAGGGTCCTGATATGCTTGAGGACATAAAACAATTCAGATTACTAGCCTTTGTAGAAGAGATTAATAAAGAAAGCATCCACTTCAATCCAGATGTTAAACCAGCCTTGTTGAAGGCAAATCTCAATGGCATAGTACACAGCCATAAGCTCAAAGATATGGGACGATCAGGATGAGAGAAAAGCAAAAGCATAAAGAACTTTACCGGTAGTCTCTAAAAATACCGCCACAACCAGAACCATTACTGTGGACCAACCATCCAGATATTTAAGAAGGTTGTTTTGGGTTTAACCCAATAAACAACCTTCTCTTTTCATATATAGTTGGAAGAGGTAGATGAAGACCTAATTTGCCACAATAAAACAACCTTTGAAATGTTTATGCTTGATAACGCGCATTGAATAATTCACTAGTTTTGTATATTATTCTAGCAATAATTTTTCTGATTCATAGCTATACCGTGTTTTGCTGCTTCGCCATCCATATAAACCAAATAATAATACTAGCCATAGTGATTTTGATGTGACCTTTAGGGATGTTTTTAAAGTAAATATCTAGAAGTTGGAATATGGATAAGGAACCATTGAAAAGGTCAAAAAAAGATCATCATACCACACCAAACACGAATGGCCCCATTTACAACAGATGATTAACATCTTCGATGTGAAAACAACAATAGCATTTAGAGGGTAAGTGGAAGCCTTTGTTCCACATTAAAGAGTCAACCGAATAAAGTTCTTAAGAATACGCCAAACAAGAATTGAGTAAGTGGTAGGAATATTGTTATGCCAAATTTTGTCAAAGACGTTAGAAAATGAGCATTTCATATTATACATCCAGATGTTTTTAAATTAAATTCACCATTCGAAAGTTTAAAAGAACTGATCTTTGATGGGCACGAGATTTGAATGAGATTTAGCTTATCTATTATAGAGGAGGGATGTATTCCGTGAGTTTAGAAATATTCCACTTATTATTAAGCCAAAATGAGTTAACTCTAATGGTGGAGTGCTTAAGAAAGTAATTCACAATGGACCCGATCAATCCATTTATCTTGCCAAAAAAAGGAGTTTCCTAATTTATGCCCCAATAATTGCCATCCATTTAATGCTACATAGTCTTCCAAGTCTGAGAGTCTCTAGCATTGTAAGAACAAGTTATAGGGTGCTTCCCTGGCAATATTTAACATTCATGAAGTTAGCCCAAAGGTTATAATTGCATCTAAAATTCCACCAAAGTTTGTGAGAAAATGCATTGATTGTATCTTTAATAGTCTTACAGCCAAGACCGCCTATCTCAAATGGGCCACAACATTTTTAATGACCAATGCATTTTTTGGTGGAAGTGTTAAGCCCCAAAAAATTTATTTATCACCTCTCAATCGTTGATGATAGAATTGGTAGGCCTAATAGATTGAATGAGATAAATGGGTATGGAGTTGAGGGTTTTAATCGAGTAAGCCTACCGCCAAAAGAGAGAAAGTTATATTCCCAAGAAGAAATACGATTAGAGATCTTTTGGATTATCTCATCAAATGATGTGACTTTTGTGACCTTGAAAAGAGGAGCACCAAGGTATTTAAGAGGCCACTGGTGTTGCTGAAAGCCGTGATACGTTGAATATGATTAACCCTATTGCTGGCAATTTTGGAAGAAGGAATGAAGCAACATTTTGTCTTGTTAAGAGTTAAACCACTTTCCCTACCAAAATTCTTGAGTAATTGTAAGATTGTTTTTATATGAGGGATAGTAAGATGATAACGCCATTCGCAAAGCTAAGATGAGAGACGGAACCTCCACGAGTTTTATAAATCAAGTTAGGCTTATACAAGAAAGTATCATTTAAACACTGAAAGGTAGTCAAAGAATGATAAAAAGAGTCGGGAAAGAGGGTCTCCTTGTCTCAAGCCATGGGAAGATTTGAAAACCATCGCCTCACTATTGATTATCACAGAAAACCAAGCATTGGTGGCACAATTTTTAATAAGATTAATAATCGCTTGAGAGAAACCAAAAAGGCGAAGAATCTTAAATAAAAAATCCCAAGAGAGATTGTCAAAAGCTTTAGAAAATCTAGTTTGAAGATAATGTTGCCACTGTGGAACGTGATGTCATGGATTAATTCTTGGGCAAGGAGGATGTTATCAGAAATAGCTCTACCTTTCATAAATCCTGACTGATTTGGAGAGATAATGGTAGGGAGCAAGGGGCTAATTCGATGAGATTAGCTTAGCAATTAGAAAAGGTGCAAAGACCGATAGGTCTAAAATCACCCTGTGATTCGGGTTTGAATTTTTAGGGATAAGAATGATTGAGGTACTAAGGGCTCTAGGAAGGGGTTCTCAAAAAATCCCAAACCGCATTAATCAAATCCCTTAATAGTGGACCGAATGTTGGAAGAAATGTGTAGTAAACCCATCCGTCCAAAGAATAGAATCAGTTCATGCTAGTAAGGGTATCGCAATCTCCCATGGACGACCGTGAGAAAATTGTTTTGCTCGAGGTGATCACGGAGGGAATCAAGTGAGGATTGGAGATTTCAATAAGTTCGGGTTTGTGTTAAGTAATTTTAAAATGGTTACCAATCGAGTCTTGCAATTCTTTTCGCTAGTGATCCAGCCATTCTCGCTTTAATTTTTTTAATAGAGTTTAGAACTTTTCTTTTGAAAAGAGCGAAAATATTTAGTATTTCGTCAGCCCTTTATTTGTTTGCTAGCCGCTTTTGACGCCAATAAGTTTCTTCCATATTTTGAAATGTGATCACTCCTTAGCTTCCTTAAGTTGGTCGAGCTTGGATGAATCCATGATGACAGCCTTCTTCAAGAGCAAACCAAATTTTCCATACTTTTAAATTAGTAAAAGGTTTTAAATTGATGTTTGTTCCACCAATTTAGAGTTTGTTTAAGCGCTTAAGTTTTAGCCAAAATCGATCATACCTTTAACAGAGTTGTGGTGGATGCCCATCCAATTCATCGAGACAACATTCAAAATTCATTATGTTGCCCACATATTTTGAAATCTAAAGGGAGAAGGGACGTCTAGGAGGTGGGGGTTCATTACGAAATTAGAAGTGGAGCGTGATCCAAAGAGTTCTACTTAAATGTTCCACTTGTGTTAGGCCATTGGTCAATCCAAAGTGAGTTGAATAGTGTGCATCTAGCGTAAAGTCCGAGTTGTTCCAAGTGAAGTTAGAACCCAGAAACCGATGTCGATTAAATTACAATCAAGGATCATATTCACAAATCTTCCATGGAATGGGAGTTAGAGGATCCCTTCTTCGGAAGAATAGTGTTAAAATCACCTCCAACAATCCAAGGTAAAGTGACATGAGGCAAAGGATCTTAAACTATTCCAAAGAATGTTCCTCCTGCTACAAGCATAAATAAAAGAACCGTGAGAGAAATCCCCAAAAGAGATGAGAACATTAATCAATTGAATGGTCTTCTATGATGGTGATAGTGATTGGTGGTTTCCAGAAGCACCAAATTTTGTTACTAATGTTATGAAAGTAGTTTTGGAAGATTTTACGAAACCTTAGCAATCTTGGAGGAGTGGATAAGAGGTTCTAAAATAATAAAAGACGTAGAGTTAAGAAGTTTCTAACCCTATTATGGACAATAGGGTCCCAATACCACCTAATATTCCATATAATAGACTAATCATAATTTAAGATAATCAATTCAATTTGAAGAGCATAATAAGGAAAATGGAAGAGAAGGTGTAAAAGAAAACCTAAATGCATTTTTGAATAGGTATGGAGGCGGATCTGGTGGTTCTAGTGGAGCTTCTAGGTTTTGTGGATTTCTTTTGTAGAGACTGTTGGAAAGGTCTTTCGCCTCCAGCATCTCCATCTGAAAGAGAGTAAGATAAAAGATTCATGTTAGGTGGTAATTCTAGGAATGGAGATAGAGATTTCCCTTCAATGTCTATATGTTGTTGATAGGATAGGTATTCGTGAGTAGATGATCTTATTGAAGGTGGTGGTTTGTCACCATCATTTCTATTATGAGTTGAATGTTTTTCTAAAGCTACGGTTTCTTCACAACGTTTGTTTTGATCGGATGTCAAAGTGTCCTGAGATTCTCTTATTTCTTCCCCAACAAGATCATCACCAATGTTTCTTTGTGCTAGGTCAGTATGGTAAATTTCAATATTTGGTTGGGGCAATAAATTGTCTATTGGTACAAATTCAGTGTTGATCCTTTCCCTCACATGATGTATCTTCATGAGATTCTACTAATTCATTGTGAAGCCCTTTTGCTAATCAAGAGATGTAGAAACGATAAGTTTATGTGAGTTTGTGCCTATTTGATTGATTTTGGGAACATAGGCCATTTTGTAGGTTGATCTTTTGGTAAAGAGGAGATGGGCTCTAACTTATTTTTTTTTTTATGAGGATGTAGAATAAAACAATCGAGTTTTCATGCCCATGAATTTTAATGGGGAGAAACTGGAAAGTTTTCAAATTCAACTTTTGGTTATAGCCTAGTTTTTCCGAGCCTATCCAAACTTCTTTTGGGTGCTTTTGGTAATATCTATTTTCAAATGTATGATCGGATTTCACAATTCTGATCTATTTGTAAAGGTCGACCAAATAAAGCCCACCATAGGACTTGATGTGTAACAAAATGAATGCGCATGTTAGGGAAAGATAGCCAAATTGGAACAATCGGGGACTCTTCCTTAACATCAAAACTAGGCGACCACTTTAGGAGACGCATTTGACAATTATAAACTAGATAAGATCGACGTGCGAACACTCTCGAATAATCCAGATCATTATTTAGTTGGATAAGCACATGCCGAGGGTCAATCAGCCCTACCGAAAAGGAACCCGACAGTTTTAGAGAATGAAAGAAAGCTCAATCTTATCAACAGGGTCTCCGTAAATTAAATTTCCCAATGTGAATATTCAAAGGTTTAGCTAATTTTTCAACATCCATGTCAACACATCACGGCAGGATTCCAAATGCGAGTAAATTAAGTTAACCGATTCATAGGGGAGTGATTGTTACCGATAACGCTTCCTTGAAAGATTTCAGGGGGCATGAGGATGAAGGAACGAACTGAGAGGCATCGCAGATCCATCCCGTGAGCGAGAGAATGTTATGAAAGGCTATTTTCCTGCCATTAAGCTGAGGACATTTGAGGCAAACCTCGATGGAGAAAAAAAACGCAAAAACATGCTCACATACGGCCACAAGAGACGGAAGGGAAAAGCCCTAGGTCGCGCTTCAGGAGAGGAGTCGGGGAGAGCGTGAATTTTCTAAAATTGTATTTACAGGACGCATGATAGTCTTAATAGTATAAATATTCTTCTAATTTTATTCATGGAGAAATATTCTCATTTTTTGCTACCTTAAGTTGATAAAGTTATAACAACCACATGTCTAGTTCCATCTAGGAAACAACCACAATATTCTAGAATATCTATTATTTTAAATTTATATATATAAACATATCATTAATTAATATTTTATTCTAATATTTCTATCAAAACATATTTTCAAATGATTTTGAGTCTTTGAATAATTTTATAATGATTTGCTTAGAAATAGTAATGCAATTTTATGAACTACAAAAAAAAATTACTAAACAAACTTTAATTAATTTTTTTACTATTTTACAAGTATAATTTATAAATCATTCATTATTAGTACTTTAGTTATTTTGGAAAATCTAATATCCATTTTAAAAATCATTTTTGCTAGAGCTTTTAAACAAAATGTACAAATTTATGATTATTTTTAAGCTTTTAAAGTTTAGATTTTAGTAGGAAAGAAAATTTATTTAAATTTATTAAATAATTTTAGGACTTTTAATATCCTCTCACCTTTATTTTTTCGTACAATTTAAAACCTTTATAGAAACTTCAATTTTACCATTTGGAAGGAGATAAAGAGTGGTATGGAGGAGTGAAGCTATTCATATGTCTTTGATTCATTTCTGTGAGGCAGGCCAATTGAAAAAATGTTCAGATAGATATAGTTAACCATTATTCAAACTCTATTTATATTATCCTTTTGTTAAATTTATTTTATTAATTTGGTCAAATTTAAATATAATATTTTTAATATTTTAATAACTATCACAATATAATTTATATTATTGTTATAATTATTTGGCACATGTTGATATGATCAAATTGAATGTTCACTTCTTTTTAGACATTAATTCTAAGAGGACCAAATTTATTAAGTTTTCTCTGGCGTTATTGAGTTGTTGAACTCTTACTTGAATGATATCAATGCTTTGATGAGTTGAGCTCTTCTTTAGATGGCTTCAGTTTCTAGATGAGTTGAACTCTCTCTTAGATGATTTGAATTTCTAGATGAGTTAAAATTTATCCCTTGGATGACTTTAAATACCGAATGAGTTGAAATCAATCTCAGATGATTTCAATTTTTGGATGAGTTGTACTCCCATCTTAAATGAATCTATTCCCTGATGAAGTGAAACTACTTATTAGAATTCAATATGATGGACAAGCTTAATATGATGAACTAGTTCAATATTGGCTATGACTTTCCCAAGTGCTTCATTATGGATAACTTTGTTAGAATTGGGGCTATGTTCTTGGAGTACATACTAATTTCATTGTTGATATCTTTCTTTTCTTATTAAATTCTAAGGACAACTACTCTAAGTAATTTTGAATTTAACCTCCTCTAATAATTATCAAATTCCTTGAGTACATTTTATGTCACTTAGATGAGTTATTTGTAGTTGATGGATTTTTTAATTTTTGTTCTAATTAATTCTTTGATATCTACTTTTTTATTTTATATTTGAAAAAGTTGGGCCCTTAGCATTAATCCATGCTCACTATATCATAAAGGATGTTGAAAATATATTGATCTCTTAGTTACTCAAGAACCTTAATGATAAAATTAACAATAAAAAAAAAAAGAGAAGGAGAGAAAGATAAGCTTTAGGATTTGACAAAAAAAGGAAGATTATATTAAAGGAAGATATGCAAACTATGAAATAAAGTCTATTATAAACATTCAATAAACATTGATTTATCGACTGCATTTAGTGACTTTTATTAAATGTGTATTAATTATTTTCAAAAGAGGGCTGTTATTAGATGGCGATAATGGGCTTAAGTGAGTTCCAATGAGTGGTTGTATTGAGTTGTTTAGATGTAGGAGTTGTGTTCATCTTGAGGTATATGTTCATTCTAAGTGACATGTTCATCTTGATTGTTTAGTTCATTGTGAAAATAAGTTTATCCTAAGAGAAGACTTCAGCTGAGGAATGGGATTATCTTCAAAGATAAGTCATTTGAAGAAATATGTTCATTGTGGGGGTCCTAGCTTATCAAGATGATCATGTTCATCATGAGGGACAAGTCATTCGAAGTGATGTTCATCTAGAGGATCAACTTCATCTTGAGAATCAAGGTCATCTTGAAGACTAAGACCAGCTTATGGGATGAGTTCATCACGAGTGATGAGTAAATTCAAACAGCTTAAGATTATCCCGAGGGATGACTACAACTCTTTCTTAGATGACTTTAATTTTATAATGGAATGAACTCTCCCTTGACTTCAAACGTAAGATTTATGATCATATTTTAACTTGCTTAACCTAAACCAGTTGATCATGGGTGTACAATATATGTATATGCATACACATAATCTCACTCAACACCTAAAGCACACATAACTAATTAACTTCCCTGATAAAAAAATCCCACAATTTTCAACCAAGTCAATCAACAATTCCCAGTATCACAAGTGAATAATACCCGTAACCACAAGAACTCTTCATAAATCTCTGACACGGTGCCATTAATCTTTGTACAGGACAAAAATCTCCACGGAGACAGATTTAGGTGCCAAAAGAAGTCGACTTCTATTCCATCGATGCCCAACACAACATCTCCTTCAAGTACTTCTTCTGTTATCCCCGCCTCGTATATTCCTCTTTATCGATAAATAACCTCAATGTCTGAACATTTTCTTCAGTAATGTTTACGCAGATTAGAACGTTATGCTCGACACCTTCATCCGAGAAACGAGCTCCTCGGGCTGTGAACACACAGCTTTTATTCTGTAATCACCACCGACGCTCCCTTTATGGACATTGGATTGTTTTGTTGGTATAAGAGAATCCACCACATCGGTTTTGATGGAGGCTTTGAAATATCGTCTCATTGTGGTTGAAAGAGAGAGAGAGAGATGGCGAAAGATAATTTTTTTATATTAGTTTCGTTGCTCGAGTAGTGAAAGAGAAGCTTGCATGTTAATTTATAGAATTTTAGCGTCGGAGAATTTATAAGTTTTGATATAATGAGATAATATATGGTGGCTTATAAATAAAAATTAATATTAAGCTTTTCTGATTCTATGATTAATTGTCTTAGACCTGCTATTAAATTTGTCTAATAATATAATTTTAGATGGAATTTAATGAATAAAATTATGGAAAATTAATTTTGATCTTATATATAGAAATTTGAAGTTTTAAAATTGAAATTTTTTAGAAAGTCAAACTTAAGTGAATATTCAAAATCAAAGTTGAATCCTGTTTTTTCATTAAATGAATATGAAAAGAATATATAAGAAATGAAAAGGATATTAACAAATTAATGAAATTAAAGTCAATTGAATTAATTATTCTTCCAAAACTTTTAAAGGAAATTAAACTGCAGCCTGAAATATTTAAGTATTTTGAGAATTTATTAAATATTTCTAATATATTATCACCTAATAAGTAAATAATTATGAAATATATAAAATATTTTTAAAAACATTAGAATGTTTTGAAGTTTGCAATATTTAATATTTTAAAATGCCCTAATTAAGCCTTGATTAAATAATTTAACTAAATTGGAAAATTGTAAGGCCCAAATTAATCAAATCAGATTCCCAAAGAGTGCATTTAATAATGGAAAATGCATAAAATGGGATATATATATATATATGTCCATTACTTATGAAATTCTGAACAAAAATTTAGGCATATAGAATGACCATTCTCAAACTATTTGATATTGTTTAATAATTACTATAAAATTATGGAATTAGAAGTAATGCTAAATTTTTTCTAAGAAAAAAAATCATACATACATGATGTAAAATTTCATATTCAGCTATTCTTGAAAAAAGAAGAAGAAGTTTAATGTTTAAAAATATTAAATTAAATTAACGACCTTTAAAGTTTATGTGAATATATTCAAAGGGAAGAAATAACTTCTTTTAGCAATCCTAAAATTTCAAGAATTTTAAAGAAATTTGTTCATAATTAAGTATTTAAAATATTAAATATTTCAATTATAAAACATTGAGGATCGCCAAAATAATTAAAAAAATGGTATGCATTAAATAGTAACATAGACCTACGGAAACTTGTCACTATATGATAATATGACTTAGTGGAATATATGCGTATCATTAAATTAATGGTAAAAATTCAAATAAAAATATGTTAAAGAACATCCTTAAATTTATTAGAACTTTTGGATTTATTTCATTCAGTCTAATAATACAAAATAGTAAAAACCGTTAAATTTAACTATTAGGCACACGAATTTAACTCTTAAGAAATTCAAAATAAGATTTTTAAATAATATCCTTTAATGGTTAAAAAAAAAAGAATCGAAAGCTGTTCACTTTGTTAACTCAAGAGACCCAAAAAAAAATTCATACTTGAATGAACCAAAGATTTTTCAAACTCAATATATGGTATCGAATAGGGGTTTTTATTCTTAGTAATTATGTTTTGCATAAAGAGCATATAAACAGTCATGATTAAAGATATTTGTCAATTTTCCTTCAAGGTTTGGTATATATATATTTTAAATCATGGTTCCTTATTCCAAGGAAATAACAACTTATATGGATACTCATCACATAAGGGATATTATTATTAAACAAACCAATATATCACAATATATAAAAGTTTTAAACATGAGGGGACTCATGATGATATGAATATTTGGGTTATAAAACTTATAAAGAATAAGCATTTGCATAATGATGAAAACTATAATGTTATAAAAATCATCCTAGTGTCTAACCTAGAGTTAACTAGAGGATCATACTTATCACATAAAGGATATTATTATTAAACAAACCAATATAACACAAAGACATGAAATTATCTAAAGTATATCGTATATAAAAGTTGAAAATATAAGGGGACTCATCATATGATATGAATATATGGGTTTTATAGCTTATAAAAATAAGCATTTGCATAATGATGAAAAATATAATGTTATAAAAATCATCCTTGTGTCTAACTTAGAGTTAACAAGAGGGATTAAATTTATAAATTAAGTATGGCCCATGACTTTAATCAAATGCCAATGTTGAGATTGGACTTGCAAGTTAACTCCACTAGCTGCCAACGAAGCCCTTGATTTGATCTTCTAATTCTTTCTTTGAAGGATAGTGAACTAAATTAACTTAGTCACATAGATCATGAAATCTAGTCTCACATAATTGCAAGTAGGATATGTGTGATATAAAGGAACATGCCTCATAACCTTACCTCAAAAGCTAAGGTTGCTAGACTATGAATGGACATGATATGCTAATACAAGTATTGACTTATTTATATAGTTCTAATTTATGAATACAAGAATAAATCTAATATTCACTAGTTTATGCATATGTGTGCATTATTTTGATGATTTTACATCTTTAAAGAGTAAAAGAGCATTTAAGTACACATTTGTGGCCTTCAAAGGGGCTACTGATAATTTAATTTAAAATATTTTTCCTTTGAAAAAGTTTGTAACTATTTTAAAGAGAAAATTTTCTTATAGTTGCATTTAGATCATTTGATTGTTATGGTAAACAAATTAATATCTTAGAGCTTAACAATGTTATAATCATGACAAAAATAAATAAAAAAAGGCATAATAAAGATTGCAGGCTCCTTACTCTAAGTAATTTGATTGTGCTTTTACACCCAACATCAATTGCACCTATGATGCATCACATCCTTTTCCTCATTTGAAACGCTTTTTCCCTTCCTTAGATGACCAACATTTGGCTTCATCATTGAGCATAGTATGATAAAGATTTTTATTTAATCTAAAACTTCTTGGGAAAAGTATGACATACTTGAAGCAGATTAAATTAGTTTATTTACAATAAAATTGAAATACGATTTTTTTTAATAAAATCAAATTTGCAATTAAAGTTCACTAATTTAAAAGATACAATTGGAGCCTATTTTCCTTTTGATATAAAAAAACATACTTTTGCAAAGCAAATTTTTGAATAAAGCATATTTCTTAGTAATCTTATCTAAACTAAACTAACATCCTGATTTTCTCATATTATCATACAATAGTTAAGAGGCATGAAAAGATAGTGAAAATAAAAATGTAAAATGTTAAAAAATATATAATTTGAAGCATAATAGTTTTGCTCCAATGGCCTATGTCTATACTTTGAGTTATCCCGATCTCAAGATTTTCATTACTCTTATTTTGCAAATATAAATTGATAAAGCTATAATAGCCATAGATTCAATTTCATTTAGGAAATAATCTTAGCATTCTTGAGGATCCATTGTTTTGCATTTATATACATAAACAAATGTTTAATTTGTACTATACTTTAATATTTCTATAAAGCATTTTTTTTTAAAATGAGTTGTAGTCTTCGGGTAATTTTATGAATGATTTACTAAAAATAGAAATGTAATTTTATAATCTATAAGATGAAATTTTCTAAACAACATTTAAATAAATTTTTTGTCATTTTTATAAGTCCAATTAACAAATAATCTTCATCTCATCATTGACAATTTTATAATGTAATGTAGGAATTTTTTTCCTATTTTGATGGCCATTGATATGTATGAGCTTGATATGAAGTAGATGTTTCTTGTTTAACTAAAACTATTTAAAAAATTGATGTATGTTAGTACACATTGATTTTTTTGGAATCTTCTAGTATCCTTTTTACAAATATAACTATTAATATATCCTAATCTCCATTTTTCTTATATGTACAAGCTAAAGCCCATCTAAAAACTTCACTTCCTTAAGTTTTGAAAGAGAAGGAGTTAGGGAGGAGATAAAGGAGGTAAAGGAGAGAGAGGCTAGAATTTACAAGTCTTAGGTTCATTTTTATGAGGCAAGCCAATTGAAAAAAATATTTGGATGGAGATAACTCACTAATTTTTAACTTCTATTGTGTACATAATAATTTCGCCAAAGCTAAAAAAATATTTTGAAAACTTTCACTATATAATTGTTTAGATTATTTTATACATGTTGACATGATATAACTGGATGCTCACTTGGTACTTTTTTAAATTGTTCTAAAATTTAAATAAATTTTTACTACAACATATTGGTATAGAGTAAACAACCTAAAATATTTCTATAGTTTACTTATTATAACCAATTATGTGTGAGCCAATCAATAATTTCAAAGTAACCTTTAATAAAACATTGACCATGCTAACAATATGTTGTAACCTATCATATCATCTAAGTATGTGACATAATCTTGTTGTGATAAAATTGTCTAATATGATTGCAATGCATTATGAAACTAACTTGTCACAATGATCCAATCAAAATATGGCTTGTGATCGTAATATTTAATTAATTTTGAATGTAAATTTTTATTAGATTAAAAATATTTAAAATAGACAAATATTTATGTTTATTTTTTAAAAGACATGAGTCAACTTGCTATAACCGTAACACCATATAAATATTCTAGAGTTCTATGAAGATGTCTATTGTAAGCAATCTACCATAAATCAAATGAAATTGGCTTTTAAAATTTAAAATTTCATAAATAACTTTTCAATTTTATACTCAAAATTATTATATAATTTAAATTCAAACCATTAAAGTACCCTACAAAAGTGTACATGTTTGTAATTATACTGAAAAATTTGAAGTTATAAAATTGATATTTTTGAGAATGCAAAACTTATGTGAATATTCTAAGCCAAAAGAAAATCTTATTTTTCTTATTTCAATGAATATAAAAAAAATGAAAAGGGATATTTACAAAATTAATCAAATTAAAGATTAATTGAATTAAATAATCTTTTGAAACTCTTAAAGCAAGTTAAAGTGCACTCCCAAATATTAAGAGTATTTTGAAAATTTATATATATTTCTCACAATATATCACCCAATAAGTAAAAAATAAAATGAAGAATATCAAATAATTTTAAAAAAATCTAAAATATTTGGAAGTTTGCATTGTTTGATATTTGACTTTAAAATTCCTCAATTAAGCCTTCATTAATTAATTCAGTTAGATTTAATGTTTTTAAAGTTCAAAATAATCAAATCAAAAGCATAAAGAGGACATTTAATATAGAAAAAAAAATCCATAAATGGGATATATATATGCCAAAAATTATGATATTTTAAACACACATTTATGCTTAAAAATAATCATTCTCATATAATTTCAATTTTTAAAAAAATATTTTACATTTTTATAATTATTATAAAATTATAAAAATTTAAATGAAAGCCATATAATTAAGAAAAAATTAATTAAATCTGGAAATATTCTCATTCATTCAAAATGATATATATATATATATATATATATATATATATATATATATATATATATATATATATATATATATATATATATATATATATATATATATTAGAAGGTTAAACTCAGTCTACCACTCAAAGAGCTACAATCAACCTAAAGAGTAAAACCCCTATCTAAATACAAAACTCACACAACAAAAGCAAATACAATACCCAAATAAAAAGAAAACCTAGGCACTCACCATGTGTCCGCCAACGACCGAATGGGAGTAGAAGAGGAGACTTTGCATCCAAAGGAACTAGAACCTGCCTTAAGAGAAAAGAAACCTACGAACAAAACTTGGATGCCAATTAGTGCCCATAAAAAAAAGAAAAAAAAAAGAGAAAATTATACTGGGAGAACATAAGATAGAGAGAAAGTGGTGTAGCAACTAATCCATAGTAATTTGAGGCAGCCACATACATATGCATCCCTCCAGGGGTACCACACATATGCTACTACCAACCCAATAAGCAGAGTAATTTGCCACCCGTCAGAGAAAGCAAACCTGATAGCACCGTCTAACCAAAGGAGAATTATATAGCTCAACAGCATGATATGACCACAAAATAGAAAGTATTAAGTTCCACTGCCAGGAGTCAAAATCGCCTCCCTTTCTCGGTGCCATCAATTATAGTTAGATTTAAAAGAGCATAGCGAAAAGAAAGATAACCCCATCAAACCACCCTGGATCCGAAAGAGGTAACCTAAAACAGCCGAATAAGCTGAAACCGAAGTGCAAGCAGTTTTTTGAAATAATTCCAACTGCAAATAGCCTCCAATCTCAATCAAAAGAAAAACAAATACAACACCAAAGAGGCATATAAATCCAACCTCTAACTATAAAAACCCCACCAATCCACCCAAGATTCGTAAAGGCAAAACCTAAAATAGCCAAAAAAAAGGAAACAGAAAGGAAATAGAGCAAACAACAGTCACCCAAAAACCAGAGCAGAGGAACTGTTCCATTCATGCCTAGAATTACACAACAGCCACAACATCTCCAAGTAACAAAATGATAGAAAACTGCCACCAAAACTTCAAAGCGACAAGAGGGAACTTACCGCTCAGAAAACACAAGTCACCATAGCGCAAAATGAATTAAACTCTTACCCAGACAAACTACACATAATACCATGATAATCCAGGTCTCAAACGGAAAATGAAATAGTAGTTAGTCCTATCTCCCAAAGGAGCTTTAAGGAGCACTCCAAAAGCTGCATAAACTAGATTAGTACAAGCATAGGATCACAAAGCATGTTAAAAATCTCCATCCCCAACCATCTATACGTTCTCCCTCACAACATTCATGAGATGGGCCCCTCAAATCCAATGAAAATTTGATAGAATAGCAGATCCTAGATCTAAATAGGAGATGGAAAACCTCCAATCGATAGTGTATTAAAAATAAGCATAACATCTTACATATTCCTAACATAAGGTAAACTAGTTTTATCTAAATTAACAAACCCCCTTAATAAAGTGGGAATATTATCATAAGAAAATATATTTACCATAGAGGACTTTGCTCCCAAATTGAAAATTCACAAGAATTCCCTTCTCAATAAATATGAGAGATATGATAATCAAGAGAAGTAAGAAGCCTTCTTGTATGGTTGAGAGTATAGTAGACTTCGGCATTACCATGAACTCTAGATTTTAGTAAATTTAGAAGCAGGAGAGCATCAATTTCAAACTAAATTCTTTTAAAGCCTTTCTGAATGCATAGTAAAATCCCATAGTATAGGCCATAAAGTTCAGCAAACAGAACAGAGCAGGGTTTTAAAGGGATAACAAATGCAGCAATCATCTTACATCTAAAATCTCTTAAGATACCCCCACAATCATAGAACCCATTAGCAATAGAACCACCAATATTAACCTTAACAGTATGATTTTGAGATTTAGTCCAATAAATAGTCTTACAGAGGTAATCAAATTCAATGGACGGAAGAGAGATCCCAAACAAGGAGCCAAATGCTTAGCATCTTTGAAACTTGACGATGAAGAAGTTTATCTTTGTAGAGGGAGGTAATTTTACATTTAGTTTAGCAATGATGCGATGAAAATCATTTCTTTCCATCCAGATGTACCACAGTAAAGTAATAGCCAGAACACATTTGACATGACCTTTCGGGGCATAAGATAGAAAGTTATTTAATATATGGTAGAAATGGATCCATCGAATAGCTAAGTATTCAACACTATCGACCGACCAAACTTTAGCAATGGGGCCATTAACAAAGACATGATCAAGAGTTTATATGTGAGAGCAACATTGACACTTAGAAGGAAGATGAAATCATTTTTTGAGAATGGCATCCACAGAATGTAATGTTTAAGAATAAAGTAAGAACCAAAAGGAAGCAGAATAGTGTTACTCCATATTTTGGCAAATATAGGAGAGTCTTGATTGTTAAATCTAATAGCTTGCCACACGCCCTTAAAAACAAAATCTCCAGTGGGTGAATTGTTGAGAAGAATTTGATCCAGTTTACTAGATGTAGGGGTGATATTCAAGATTTTGTTGATGATAAAATTAGGGACATAGGATCCTAAATGGTCTATATTCCAAGAATTTTGAGTGAGAAAGTGGCTAACTTTGAGCCTCTCAACAGAATGAGTGTTGAGTAAGGCGTCAATAGAGCCTTCACCCAGCCAATTATCTTGCCAAAAAAATGATGAGGTGCAATTCATACCCCAAGAGATCAGCTCTTCGGCAGCCCACTTGATGTTACAGAGTCTTTTCTACACAGGGGCGTCTCCCATTTTGAAAATGCAAATAAGGGGGTGATTACCCTTATAGTATTTATTGAGGATAAATTTAGACCATAAGTTGTGGTTACTTCTAAGATTCCACCACATTTTGTAGGAAAAACATTTAATGGAGTCTTGTAATGTTTTACAACCTAGCCCACCTTCATTCAAAGATACTTGTATCATCTAGCCCAATGCATTTTTTTAGATGATGAAGTAGAGCCCCAGAAGAATTTATTGAACAGCCGGTTAATCTTATTAATGATAGAAGTGATAGGGACAATAGTGGAAAGCAGATAGAAGGGTAGTGAGCAAAGTATACTTTTAATGAGGACCAATCTAGCTCCATAAGAAAAAAAGATGGAACTCCCATGAGGAGATTTTCTTATAAATTTTTTGAATTACTTCATCAAAAAGGAAATATCTTTTAGCACCATGATATGTAGGAGTACCTGATATTTAATAGGAGAGTACATTGGGCAAAGCCGGCTATTCTTAATATTATTAATCCTAGGACTAGGTATCAATTACTAGCAATGAAACCATTTTTGTCAAGATTAATTTTAAGCCGCCTCCTCCCAAAATGAATAAGAAACTTATACAATTCCTTAATGTAGATCCATTGCGAAGATAATGAAATCATCCGCAGCAAAGGTGAGAGATAGGAAAACCACCTCGCCTTTTAGCACATGTTAGGCATTTTGAGAAACATAAGTTCAAGATTTCGAAAGATATTCCACTGCAATAATGAAGAGGGCCGGGGAAAGGGGGTCCCCCTGCCTGATACCATGAGATGAAGAAAAGAAGCCATTAATCTTGCCGTTGATAAGTAAAGAAAATCCAAAATTTTCAATATCATTTTGATTAAAGTAATGAAAGAGTTGGAAAAGAGATAAAATTTTATAGAGGAAAGTCCAACCAATATTATCATAGGCTTTAGATATGTCCAACTTAAAACACAAGATTCCCACATCAAACTTTTGTGTTAAGATCATGGATAATTTCTTGTGCCAATAATACATTATCAGAGATAGAATGGCTTTTGACAAAGCTAGTTTGACTAGGAGAGATGATTTTATGAAGTAAAATACCTAATCTACCGGCTAGGATCTTTGATATGAGCTTGTTAAAAATATACAAAGACTTATGGGTCTAAAATGATTGCAAAGTTCGGTTTTCAATGGAATTATAACAATGGAAATACTAGAAAAGAATTTGGGAGGGTTCTCTCTAAAAAAATCTAGAACCGCTTTTAACCACATCGCCTTTGATAATATTCCAACATTTTGAAAGAAAAGTGGAGTGAAACCATCGTGACGCCCACATATTCAGATTCATACTCAAGGGTAGATGTAATTTCTACTTCAGAGGGTAAGGATGTAAGCATTTTGTTATCATCATCGGTGATGATTTTGGGGATAACCTCAGGGCATGCTAGTTTCTCATAATTCACATTATTATTAAGCAAGCTATTGAAGTAGGAAACACCCAAGTCAGCAAATTCCTTATCATCAGAAATCCAACTATTATCAGAATTTTTGATTTTCTTAATGCGGTTTAGGGCCTTTTTCTTATTGAACAGGGCATGAAAATATTTCGTGTTCCTATCCCCCTCCGATAGTTTTTTAGCAGAAGCCTTTTGCCTCCAGTAAGTTTCCTCCATGTCTTGATAGTTTGTTAATTTATCTTTGGCATGATTTAATAAATTAGTTTTAGAGGTGTCCAAGATAACCTCTTCCTCTACCGATATGATCTCTTGTTCTAATTCTTTTATATTATTGAAGAAGTTTTTGAAGAAATTTTTGTTCCACCATTTGAGCAATTGTTTAAGCCTTTTTAATTTCAGCCATAATCTTTTCAACCCCAAATTAGAATCATCGATAGAGAGGGTCTCCCCAATTAGTAGCCACCACCGCAAATCTAGTATGGCCACATATTTTGAAAACCAAAAAGGAATACGTATGAGGGAGACTTTGTATTAACCTGTAAATAAGCAAAGGAGAATGATCGGATAGGGTTCTACTAGGATGTTCAATCAGGTAGTCGAAAGGAAGTGATCCATAGGTCATTGAACGAATCCTATCAAGTCTTTGCCACATTCTATGATTGTTCCAAGTGTATTGGGAGCCAAAGCTGATCGTGGCAATCAAGGGCCATATTATTAAATTCCTCCATAGATAAAGGTTAGAGGATTTCCACCCCGCTTCCATTGAGGATGAAATAATATTTAAAATCCCCACCCACAAACCGGGGGAGCATTAACTGAGGTCGAGAAATAACCAGATCTTCCCAAAGGTTCCTTCTTCCATACCTTGGATGCATAAACAAAATATCCAAAGCAGGACCAGTTGCCAAAGGAGATTTCAGCATTCACGACCTAGTGAAGGTCCTGAATTATATGGAATGAAAAAGGATTTTTCCAGATATCCAGATTTTATTACTCAAGTTCGCGTTCCCAAAAAAAAATTGCTAAAACCAATCATTCTAGCAATAGATTGGATGTTAGAAGGAAGGATGAAGGGTTCCAAAATAGCCAGAAAAGAAATGTTATGAGTGCGAACTAAGTTACCAAGTTTATTACAAACAGAAAGGGAGCCAGTCCCTCTCGCATTCCAAATCAAGAAAGAGACCATTACTTGGGACGATATGAGCCAGATCGATCTAGTCATTTTAGCAAAGTTAGGATATATAGATTTATATGATTTGTTTCTCTTTTTTGTGACAATGCGAAAATCATTTTCCAAATCAAGCCTCCCATCGATAATGAAAATCTAATTAACTATTTATTGCTTGTAGGTGCGTGATGGTTAGGCAATTCTCTTTCTTCCAACTCATTGTTCATAGTCTGATGCATCTTAGATTTTAGATTTTGATCCACATTAGAAGAAGAAATAGGGGATGGGTTAGGCGTAACAACACAAAACCCAAGATCTGGGGTGGAAGTTATCTCTAAATATTGCATCTCTTCCAACCCAACCTTACCATTCAAATGATCTTTAGTTACGGAGATGAAATAGCAAAAATATTAGCATTATTCAAAGAATCTAACAAGAGGAGATCCAAAATTTGAACTTGAAGCATTAATATTAATATTTTGGTTTTGTAACTTAGATCCAACATGCGGAAGTTGATCCTTCAACAACGTTGTGTCTACTGGGGATTGCTCAGCCATAGTCAGCTTGGAATTAGGGTTGTTCAAACGAATTTGGGGCTAATTTTTATCAGGTATTGGGACAGTGATATTAGTATTCATATCCTGTGATGTTTCATTCAAAATGGCCTTAGGGACAAGAGCAACTTTGGGGACCATAGAATTCTTCTTTAAATGCGGATGGGATACAAAACAATCAACAAAATCATGTCCATGAATTTTGCAATGTGGCTAAATATAGGAAATTTTCAAATTCTACTTTTGTAAATATCCATATTTTTCTGATCCAAGCCAAATTTCCTTAGGATATTTTTTAGTAATATCCACTTCCATAAGAACACGAGCAAATGTAAGGTCTAGAGCTAGAGGCGTAGCTTGGTCCAGCTTGGAGACTCAACAAAGCCAGATAGAGAAATTGTGATTATAGAAATGCACACGAAGGTTAGGGATAGACAACCAAACCGGGAACAATAGAGATTCCTCTTTAATGTGAAATAGGAGTCCAAATCAATAAACACATTTGTGAAAAAACATAATAAGAGCGCCTCTTGCAAAAAACAGAGTAATCCAGGATCATTAGCTAATTGAATCAAAATATGTCGAGAATCAATCAAACCCACCAAAAAAACTCCTGTCAGTTTCAGAAAATGAAAAAAACTTCGGATATTATCCATAGACGGACGACGAAGAGCAAATTTACCAACCAAAGCAAATTCATATGGCTTAGCCAATTTTTCCATCACAAAATCAGAACACATAACAGCGGGTACTCCCCGGAATGTAGTAGAAACAAAATCGAAAGACTCGCCGACATTATTCGCTTTACCAGCAAGCACATCCCTAAATGATTTAGACGGTATGGTAGGATTAGTACCATCTTTTCCAGAAGAATCCTTACGATGCGACGATTTTAAGGTTCCCACCTGGGAGCCACGGTTGGATCCATGATCACAAGGAAGGCATACCAGCACAAGCACAATGAGCTTTGTTTCGATATCAGCCACGAGAAGTGTCGAGGATAGACAACGACAAAGGCAGGAAAGTGAAAAAGAGGAAATAATGAGGGGGAGAAGAAAAAACCCCGGCTCGAGAACGATCGAAAACCAGACGATCGCCGAAAAATGGGCGGAAAGGGAGATCGCTGAAGAGGGACCATTCAAAATGATATCTAGATGCACAGTCATGCATAAATGATATCACTAAAACATACTTTTTTATTATATTTTCCTATGTTTTAGAACATCAAAAATAAGAAAATAAAGGCTTACAAAATTTGGAATTGAAATTATGATTCTAAAATTTGCTATCTTCATCTAATCATCAACCCCTATCTTGCAAGCACTTGATCATCACGTAACCATAATTACTAACTATTGTCTAACTTTTTATTTGACTATCATCATGGACCACCATCTCGTAATTAAAATTCTCTATTTAATCATCGACAATCATCATTCTTACATCTCTTATAATGTGTAATACAATTGTAGGAGATAATAGACCCTCTTCTCCAATTATAGTAAAGTGCAGATTTTTCTAACTTCAAGTATACACTGAATTATTTTAATGGCTAGGCTCTTGATTTTTTTTCACATTTTCATACAAAACTCTTAGTGTCACTTCCTTTTTGCTTTTATTTGTGTATTATATATTAGTATTAAACTAAGATATTCAAATCTCTCATTCTACTATCATAGAAAAGAAGATGATCAATGTTTTAATATTTTTATCTACTCTTTAAAAAAATGAATTCAATATCATTATTGTCAGCAATAGCATTACCTATATTACAATATAACAATTTTCAATTATTATTACTCTATGAATTTTGATGAGTGTTTGTATGAGATGCTAAATTTTAAATTTTTTTTATTTTCTTACATATATTTTAAAATATCTTTGATTTTGCATAATTTTCATTTAAATTATCTTTAATATACTCATTTTATTTCAGCATCCTAGTAAATGTAAAATATATCATCATCTTAGAGTTATAGTATATAAAGCTTAGACTTTCGATCATTAGTTTACATCTCTTAGTATTTATGATCATGAAAATATATTTTAAATATTAAAAAAACTTAATAAAAATCAAAGTTTACTATTTCATCTCCTAAATAGATGATTTAAATTTTGTATTGATAAAATGTTACTTGCTTTTAATGTTAGAATAAAAAGATAATAAAATAGGCATCAGTTTTTATATATAATTATAAATATCACTTTTAAATTTTAAAATTACGAATATTAAAATTCAAAGGCTCAAAATCAAAGCATAACATTTAAACATATCTTTCATAATGGCCATACGTTCCTTAAAGATTGGCATCAACATAACTTACCAAGTTACCATATACTAAAACTGCAACAATAATTAATACTGTATGTTAAGAACAAATATTTGAAACACTTTATATATATATATATATATATATTTAGGAGTATACATTGGTTGATTTACCTCACTAAATGCTTATGTATTGTCAAGTCTAGTTAATTACAGGTAAATTTAGGTTTTTAACCAACTATTGATATATTTTTTTATCAATAGTTGATTAACCATCCTTCCCTTTCTTGTTTAAATATTTTTCAAGTGGAATATCCATAGTTTTTCATCCAAAATTTTTTAATTTCGTGGAGCAAATCAAGATTTTTCTTTCTTTTGGGAAAAAAATTGCATTCTCAATCATAAAACTTTTATTCAAAATAAATATTTTGTTTCCCCTATATTTCAACTCAAATTCCTTCATATCTCTTTCAGTTTATTTACTACTTGGATATCATCACCTATAAATTTTATGTCATCATCACATACAATTAGAATCAACTTCTTTCCTTATTCTCTAATTATTTAAAAAATAATGTAGTCGGCCTTTACTTATTATCTCTCAACATAAAGAGGGTATAACTAAATCTTGTGAGCAATGCTAATGGTGATTATTTTAGACCGTAGCCAATCTTTTAGCTTAAAAATTTTTTCTCCATCTTATGATTGGAATCTTGGAATAAATTTTTTTTTGCAATTATCTATTTATCAATCCATTTTTTTATAAATTTCATCAACCTTCTAATCTAGGTTTATTGCTAAGATAGTCAAACTTGAATAGTATTCAACTATAATGACTCCTTGTATGCTATTCCATAAGTTCGAGTAAAGCCTAAGTTCTTGAGCTTTCTTAGTTTCCAATGTTATGAAGTAAACTCACTTGTTCAAATCAATTTCTTAATTTATCTTAAACAATGTAGAATGTTTTGAGCTTCATTTTTCTAAAGATTTTTTTGCTTATTCTTTGATAGATTATTTCCATTATAGTTTTAAAGAGCTTAATTCACATTTTTAAATGATTATAATGACATCACCTTTGAACCAAAGGCATTAAACTGTAGAGATAATTTAGTTTGCCCATTAATTTGAAATAAAATATTTAGTATGGTTTCTTGCTCCTTTCTTAAATGTAATAAGTAAAATTAATACTATTAATTATAGCATGATTTAAATTGATGGTTTCAGCTCAATTTCAATCACAATAGATAATCGTTAGGATCTCTCTCTCTCTCTCTCTCTCTCTCTCTCTCTCTCTCTCTCTCTCTCTATATATATATATATATATATATATGAGTTCAAAATATGGTTGTTATAGAAAAAAGAGTGATGACATAATTATTAAGGAAAGAGTATAATCTTATGCAATATTTACACAGACAATATTGTATTTTGCAGAGTTCATTTCGATAAGATAAATAGTAGGCTGGTTGTGCTATTTCTAAATAAATGTTTGATCAGATTAGCCTAAGTTTCTTATGTTTTCTATTTTTTATCATCTTCTCAGTTCAGGTCACAGTTTAGGTCTTCAAAACATTTCAATCAGATTAGTATAAAATGCTATTGAATAAAATGATAAGAAATCCTAAATGTAAGATATCTGAGTTGTCCTCATATAGGATAACCACACACATTTAAATAGTTAATATTTACTTAATATAACTTACAAATTTCTTTTCATGAAAAGTATTTATTATACTTTATTATATAGTTAATAGATCTTTCTAATTTAACCTTCCTATTTAGTCAAATCTTAAAGCTTCTCTCTTTACTCTCTCTCTCTTTTCCTCTCTCCTATTTTATTATTAATCTTATCAACATACATGCACAAACATACTTAACACTAAAGCACACATAATATTACACTAACGACCAAATGGGTAGATTAAGTAAAAACAAGATCATTAACTCATCTTAATTTTGAAATCATAAAATATAATTTTGACAACTATGCTGAAACTATTGAAGGGGCTGACCATTTCAATTAATTGGAACTCATATAAACAAATATTCAAATTTTAATGATTAATTGTTCCATTTTCCCTATTTGATATACCCTATGATTCACATCTCAAGGTACAAAGCCATTGGGGGGCATATGGGCTACAGTCATGATCATAATATAATTGTTCCATTTGTCGATCATCACTTGATCAGAGGACTCTAGTCGTAGTGCATCATAGTGGAGCCTCACCGCCAAATCACATTGAGAGAGGACACGAGCCACGTTATTGTTGGTATGAGATTGATTGAGAGTGAATATAAAAATACATTTGATTTGATATTGGCTCTTTTGTGAGCTAGAGTTTTCTTAATTCATCGCCCTTAACAAATTATTGTAGAAGGTAGATTGAATGGAGTTTACTTTAAGTATTGAAGGATTGAATTTCATTTAACCATTAATAGCTTAGTGATATATTAAATTTCACATTTGGATTGATACTCAATTTAAGTTAATTTAATATGAAATTAAAATCACATTTTGATGGAAATATCCCCTTCGGTTAAAATCTCCATTCAACATAGTCATCATTGGGGTAGTTAATTGATTAGTTTGTATATATTTAAGAACTTTAGATCTTGTCAACTTTGTTTAGCTCCTAATAGAGAATCAGATTTGTAGGTTAAGGCTCGTAGCTATATTGCATGATTTTACAACTGAATATCTTTTGTGTTTCAGAAAATATAATTATATTTTAAAATTTTAATGATTAATTCTTTCAAATATTTGTATTTTTGAGATATAATTATAAACTTGCAATGTATTCTTAAAAACAAAATAAATTTCATACACTTAAATTTAAACATTCAGCATTGTGTCGGGGCCTATGCGGGTATATTTGACTTAAATAATTTCATCCAATTAATGAAATCTTTGATTCTGAAAATCATAATTATATTGAAATTTCTTAATTTTTGGATTGAAGGAAGTCCTATAATTTTTGTAGAATTTAATTTAGCATTACCTTCATCGGTTATAAGAAGCTGATTCAATGGTGAATTGCATCACAGAATTTGGTTTATATTTATACTTAAAATGTTGTATCTTTACTTGTATTTTATTTATTCATAGAATTTCTAAACTTCAATGGTTGGCTTATGCTCATTAAAGACCTATTAGATCTTTGCAAATTCAACATTCAAATTTAATATTCGCTCATACTAGCTATTATACTTCCTTGAAGTGAGCTTATTTGAATTCAAACTTCTTTTGAATACAGGTCAATTATTCAGTAAAAAGTCTCGATCATGCTTGGTAATAGGCTATTTAGTTATAGTGAAAACCTCTTATGAATTTTATTTGATTTTTTCTTTAGTTTGAAAATATAACTCAACAAATCTTATGTGCTTTAATTTCGTGTCCATTTAGTGTCTTCTTCAATTCATTTTAAAATAGATATTGTAATGTAAGAAGGCATGTTCTTTGTGAATCCCACTCTAGAGCTTGATTTGGGCTCTCTCATTTGAAAATTAGCCTTCTCAAATTTCAATTATGGCTCATTTAATTTAAAGGAATTTGAAAGAAAGTGAACTCACTTTACCATGGAATTAAGTTTTAACAAGAATGGGTCCCATATTTATTCTTTCCATCTTTATACAAAAGGCTAAAGAGAGGATATTTGTATTTCATCCTACTTGCTTGAGTAAATATTTTGAGATCTTTAAAAGAGGGAGAGGCAAGGAAGAGGATTTGCTTGCATTAAAAGTGAGTGTTTTATTCTTGGGATTTTTTTTAAAACTAAGTATCATTAGAAGCTTAATTAGGTAATTAAGTATAATTAAAAAAATTAAGAATATGTATAGTCGCCCAATTAGTGGGCGTAGCCACCAGTTGGTTCGACTTGGCGTCGTACACGCGTGAAATTCAAGCCGCCAACCAATAGTGACTAGCCCTAGAATACATGATGTAATTAACTGCCAACTAGCATTCTACAACAATTAATTGACAAATGATCGTGGATATCAAACCTAACTAATTGCAGTACATCAAAAAGAAAAAAGAATATATTTGACTGAATAAATCAAAATAGTTATGTTATTTGATTTGGTCTAATCGATTCAAAAAATAAAAATTATCCAAATCGACCAAATGCACACCCTAACATATGAAGATTTCTTTTGATTTGCTAGTGTAAACGCTTCGTTGTGCACATAATGGTTGTCTTCTCAAATCATCATCATTTCCCTAATATATTCTTAATAAAAAATGATGCAAATTGCGATGATGGCACAACTTATGTGAGAATTCAGATCCTCCCAAAATTGGGATTCAAGTAGTTCAAAGAAAGTGCACATGAAATATAACAAAGGTAGTACAGACGTAGTACAAACGCATATCAATGAATGAAATAGATAAAAATAAACGTAGTATAGATGCACAAATAGACTACCCTAAACATCTAACGCCTCATGCGTCTGTGTGGAATCACACTGCTCCCAAGTGTGTAGTGGTCAGGTGCACGGGATGGATGATCACGCAATTGATGGTCACCCTCCAGTGCAAGATCTTCGACAGTCTGCGTCGGATCGTCCTGTAACTGGAAGATAAGTGGCTGTGATTCATATGTAGGCTGATATGTAGAAGGACCTGCATCAGCATACGTAGATGGACCTGGATCCACATAAGTAGATAGCCGGGTGCTCCAGTCATAGTGTGCGACACCCTCTGTAGGCACCGATCCGTAATATTTATCACCGATATGTAGATGCTCATCCAGGTCTCTTCATATTAGCTCGTACCTATCAACACATCCCTGTAAGGGGTGATCATCCACAGCGCTGAAGTATGACTGAAAGATGTCACGAGTCGCCGCGATATGCTCCGCCTACACGAAAAATAGTATGTAAAATAAGTACTTACATAAATATTGAATTCAGATGAATACTTATATCAGGACTTACATAAATACGCTCCACTAGTGCTCTAGCATAGTAAGTAGTCGGAAGATCTGTCGGAGCGACCAGTAAATACAAAGAAGCTCACGATCTGAAGTAGTAAGTGGCATATCTACTGACCTTATTGTCGGATCAGCTGATGTGGATACAACATTAACATCCTCTACTTTGACATACAACACTAACATCTGACAAGCAGCTTCGTCCAGTGTTTCACAAACGTCATCGTCAGATATTACAGACGCTATAAATCCGTTACCCATCGGATAACAACATGTAAGAGTGATTGTTTGACGCTCTGAATCAATATGCAAGGTTCTCAAAATCCATTGATTACATTCCAGTAAGCTGCTGTGATGCAGAACCTTAACTGGATGATTTCAACCTCCCACATAACTTGGACTGAATTGCTCATCGATACTCAGTTCTCCTTCATAGAAAAGAATCAGCGAAACAAATTCTCTATTCATTCTTGCAAAACAAGCTATATGAATAATCAAAAATTTATATTAATCGACACCCTAATTAATACTACCTTTAGTTACTTAACACCTAAACCGCAACGCTAACACAAACCTAAAAATCAAATCCCAAACAAAAGTCTAACCATACAACTCTAACCCCTATCACACGTACTCTATTAATTTATAAATTGATAAAGAAAGTGATTTACCGTGTGTTTACGAAGAACGACGGGGAAGTGCGCAAAAAAATGTAGTATCCGCCAAAGGGAATTTTCCTCGAACGAAATGGAGTCGTCGGAATCGTCGCTGAAAGCTAATGTTGACTTCCAACGGCTGCTAGATGGGAGATGGAAGTCGTCAAACGGCGTAAAAGTGGCCGTCGGGAAAAAAAAGGAAGTTCCTATCGACACTGACAAGACGCAATGCGGTCGGACCTCAACGGCGCCGTGGAAGTTCCGAGAGAGGACCGTTCGATTGAAATGAAGGGTCGGAGTTCTACTCGAGTCTCTACGGGGAGAAGCGATTTTGGCGAATCGAGTAAACCGAGGAGATAGGACCGATCGCCCTAATAAGATAGCGCCGCCAATTATACACTGATCAGACCGTCCACTTAGTGCAACCGGCCTCAATTTCATATGGACAACCACACCACATCAAAACCGACGGTATTAGTCGCCGAATTAATACTATACCTATTCTTAATTTTTTTTAATAATACTTGATTACCTAATTAAACTTCTAATGATACTAAGTTAAAAAAAACCCTTTATGCTTTCAAAGTTTTCCCTTTAAGTACTCTCCGTCTATTTCTCTTTGGTTTAATGTTTACTTTCATATTTATTATGTATTTCTTTTCTTTTTAATTTAAGTTTAGATTATTTTTTTTAAATTTATTTAAGTCTCAAATTTCAGTCCAAATTTTGGCAACATTTTGACATAGGGGGTGCAACATCTAACAATTTTTGGGTCTACCTGTCACGCCCTGATGAGTATGACGATCGGTGTTTTAAAATACCTCAGCCAATTTTCATCTCGTCACGCCTTGATGAGCGTGACGAGATCTTCGAATCTGCATAAAGAAACACACATACACATATACATAAATTTTTTTATACACATTCAAACCCCTCTTTTATGTTGTACTTTTGCAATGAACAATCACAATTAGCAATCCAGATGACTAATTTGATGAAGCTAAATACAAAATTTACTAAAGAAAAGAATATAAACTTATTCACTGATTGAGAGGAAAAGATGAGAAGAATGGTTGTGGGGCAGGAAGCTGAACACGACTGGAGCTGTCGATGGCAGATTGGCTATTGAGTTTGGGCAAACTGGCAAAGAGGGAGTTGTGATGAAGATTTTAGTCAAGCTAGAGTTATTAACCTTCTCTGGGTGCTCAACTAGATTCAGTTAGAATGAAAGTGAGAGGAAATAGAAAGAGCTAGGTTGCAATTCATTAAAAGGAGTAAAGGCTGATGCTATGGGAACTTTTGAACTGAGGACGACACACTGTTGCGAGTATGAAGGGATCAATCTTAGAAGTAGGTCGGAAAATGCTGAAATGTTATGCGGCTCCTTCTTGAAGGAAAGACTTGCGTTCGGCTAGGTGTACCCATGAATGGCGAGAAAAGGATAAAACGAGAGAGCTATGTATGTGGAGGGATGCCGGCTGATAGAGAGTAGAAGGGATGAAAAAATGAAAAGGAATCGATGCTTACGGTGAATCATGATCAACAGTGTGAGGGAGAGCTAGAAGGGGAAACGTTTGCGGATTGAGGGAAAACTGGAGCTGAGCGAATGCGGAAGAGAGGAAAATCAGGAGCCGAGGGCTTTCAGTTCCTTGTGGTTTGCAGTTGAGAATCAAGCGTGCCTTTTACCCTAGCGATTGAGGGAAATGGGCTTGTAGCTTACGGTTGAAAGAATCGAGAGCGTGTCATTCCCTTGCAGTTCTTTCTGGTTGAGGGAGACGGAATGAAGGTGGGAAGTGAGGAAGCCTCGGCATCCTCTGTCTGGTTCGCGTGCAACGGGGGCTGTGCGGTTTTGAATAGGAGGTGAAGGGTTCGAATAGGAGGGATTGAATACGAGCTCGGGTCGTGGTTTTGAATGGAATCGGCGTGAATAGAGGAATTAGGGCCGGTTAGGATTAGATAAGTGTATATATATATATATATAGGCATTGTTAATTTGTTTTAAGTGTTTAATTAATTCCAATATAGATTTTATGGCTACATTATTATATAGTTAATATATATCTCGATTTTAGATTATTCTGATGTTCCGGACATAATGACACAATCCATTTCACATCTACCATTCGTCGCCGTCGAGTGGACCAATTCGCTTTAAAATACGCATTGCCGCTGATCTCGACATTCATAGACTTGTTTGAATTGCGCAGATAGCCTCATTTAGAGGTTCGATGTTTCAAAGTTTAACGCAATCAATTTTACGGCATGCCGCTTTGAACATCGCCACAACTTTCTTATTCGACGATATCACGCTCGATCTCGATCGATTTATCGTTGAGTGCAATATTTATATTTTGATCGACATCCTAAAAGAAGTGAAGAGTTTATTATCGATTTCATGATTAAATTTAATGTATCGATTGTTTGATTTGCTATCAGATCCAAGTTCTTCAAATTGAATTTAGGCTGAATTCGACTCATATAATATATATGAAGGTCAACATGTGTATATAATATATATACATATATAATTTGAATTATATACATATATATTACGATCAAATAATGTAATATTATTAGGATCTCAATATAAAATTATGTCCAAATTTTAGATATAATAATATCTCTTATTGTATAATTCAAAATTGAGTTCTAACAGTCGCTGCTACCTGCATATGCAACAGCCAGCTTCCATTAACAAAAATTTAAAAATAAAATATAAAAAAGTAAAATTATATCTACGTGGTTTGATTTCAGACGACTTGACTACCAAATCATGCCACGTAGACACTATTTTTTTTTTGTGGATATCTATTCTTAAATCGGGTCTATTTTTAAAATAAGCCGAGCACCTTGTCGCCGGCTCACCTGGTTCCCACCGTGCCCATCTCAGCTGTCAACGGCCTCCCTCCCCTTCCGACATGGCGATCCTGTTTGCTCTGGTGGCGCGGGGATCTGTGGTTCTTGCTGAGTACAGCGCCACACAGACGAAAGATAGCGCGATTGCGAGGCAGATCCTGGAGAAGATCACGGGCACCCAAGACAGCAACGTCTCCTACTCGCAGGATCGCTACATCTTCCCCGTTAAGCGTACCGATGGCATCACCGTTCTCTGTATGGCCAATGACACCGCCGGAAGTGAGCTCTATTTTCCCTTTCCCCTTCCCCCTTCCCCCTTCCCCGTCTTTCAGCCGCATCGATCCGCCTATTTTCGTTTCAGCTTGATGGCTGCACTGTTTCCCTTTTAGTTGATTTGTGAAGTTTACATGGAATCGTATGGTTGTGTCGCTTAAAGAGCTAGGTTGCAATTCCAGGTATTAGTTAAATGGACCCATTCTGATGTGAAAGATGCTACATGGGAAGTTTTTAGTTCTTTATGCAGGTTCTTGAAGGCGAAGGGGCTGTTATGACTCAACCCATTATGCTGGATCAATCTAAGGTGCAGGAACAAACAATAAATTGGATACAAAATGCCGAGAGAGAGAGAGAGAGAGAGAGAGAGAGAGAGAGAGAGAGACCTAAATATACAACAAATCAAACTCCAGATAAGGGTAAAGAGGGACGACGGTCGACGAGACAAAGACGAGCTCCGCAGTGGATGGAAGATTACGAAAAATAGCTGTAGAAAATCCTGTAACAGAATTATATTCAAATTGTTAGGTTAGTTAGCATAATAACTATTATCAAGAAAGGAAGAGGGAAAGATATCTTTAACTATAAATACTTGGAGTTGATTCCAAGAGGGGGAGCAAAAAAAAAAAAAAAACAGAAAAGATTTCAAGAATAATTTTCTTCTACCTCTCTCCAGTTTCTTTTCTTTCCATTTTCTCTTTTTTTCCCTTTCTTCCGGCTCTCTCGATATCGAAGTTTTCATTTTGAATCTTCAATTATACTTTTACAACCTGTTTAATATTACTTGATACTTTTTTTCTATATAACATTAACTTTCTCGTGAACTTCTAAAATCCTAAGATCTTATAAGTCATTAAAAATATTTTATTAATATTCTTTAAGTACCCATATCTAATATTAAGATAATATTTGATTCATTTTCATCTTTCAAGTGTTTATTTTAAAATCTAAAATCAAGATGTATTACTTAAACTTTCATCCAAATGACTTTCAGCCTAAGTGATCTCTTTTCTTATAAAAAAATAATCAATTTATGCTTTACTAGTTCCATTCCTATAAATGATAATATGCTCATTTTTTCTTAATTAAAATATTAGTAATTAAAAATCATAAGATAAAGTAAAATTCAGTATGATCATATCTTCTTTATTAGTAATTCCAAACCAATTGCTATTATGAATATTTTTAAAATCTTATATCACTCTACTAATGCTATTTAAATCTTCTCCAATAAACACTCTTTCTTCAAGAGGAATATTTTGTATTGATTTTTCTAAGTTATTCTAAAATTTTTCTTTTGAGCATAAATACAAACCTACTTGAGGAGCATAAACACGTATAATATTAATAATCTTATCATAAACAATAATTTTTAAAATTATAATTCTATCTTCAATTTTATTAATTTTTATAATATTATCCTTTAAATCCTTATCTATAATTACACATACATCATTTCTACTATGACTTCTACCTTTACTAATGTTTAAAACTTAAATTTTGAACATCTTTGATCTTCTCCCCAATCCATTTAGTTTTTTTTTTTAATACATAAGATATTTATCTTTATATGAACCATAATATCTATTAATTTAGTTGTGAAAGCACATATTTTAAGTTATGTCCTAATTTTAATTTCATGTACTAACTTCTTTTCTCACATTCATTTATAATGGAGAAACCATTGCTTATTTAACACCACCAGGGCGCTGATGCAACAGTCCTTTTACACTTTTCACTATATTCAGGCTATATGATACATGCTTATTTAAATGATTCATGTCATGATTTTTTTTTTTTTTTGACAAGTTTTATATTGGATGTTGCCTATCAAATACAACCCTCCACCTTTTTCATCCGTGAGCTTGGGATCGACAAACGATAATTTTAAGTTTGATTACAAATGTAGAAACTAACATAAAGTTCAAACCTTCTAAGCTATTGCCTACTAATCAAAAGCTAGACTTTCCATTTTTCTCACATGTTTTCTCCATAAAATAAATTTGATTCAAATTGTTATTTCAACCTCTTAACCACATATCACTTGCAAATAAATAAAATGGTTTCAATGCCCATATACAATAAATCATATTTCTAGCTCTATTAATCTATGCCCAACTATCTATATAGTGTGCAATTAGCTACAATTTTATTTGTTGATCCAACTATTCACCTTTTTATGTTAAATATGGTGGATAATTGGCTCCAATTTTCTTTAAACCTTTTATACATCCACAACTCTAGTTATATCCAACAATGAGACTGATTATAAATTTTTAATATTTTAAATATAATATACAATTAAGAAATAGAGGGAGGTGGTTGAACACAACATACATATACCTTAAGGCTGTAGAATTATCGACCATCCGATAAGTTACTCGTGACTGACTTCGGTTAGAGCTTGTTCATGATCCAACATTAACTAATCGAATGACCTTGAACATTTTTTGTAAATACTCGATTACAAAATGAACAAATTTGAACAACTTATTAAGTTCATTTATATTCATGAACAATATCATTTAAAGCTCATGAACAAGCTTGTTGAGGAGCTTGATTACGGCTCGAATAAGGCTTGCTCATAAATAGTATCATTTAAAATTTATTTTTAGGCTTAATAAACTTTAATTAATACATGTTGTTTATATTTCTGAATAAGTTGCTCGTGAGCAAGCTTGATTAAAGCTAGTTTATTTTATTAAACGAGCTGCTTGTTAACAAGCTCGATAAGCCTAATATGAACCGAGCTCGCGAACAAGCTCGAGTCGAGCTTGAACAAATTTTTTTTAAACTAGCTCGAGCTTGAGCACAATCCTAAAAACTCGAATCGAGTTCGGCTCGAGCTCGAGCTCGATAATGATATACGAGCTTGAACTCGAATAAGCATATACTGACTTCGCTGCTTTGCTGCCCTAATATACCTATACATATTACCCCCTTGAAAGGAACTAATGGCCACATCAACAAAATAAAAGCCCTCTTGAAAGGTGTTTTCTCTTGGCCACATCAACAAAACAACTCATGTCAATGTTAAAAATTGATCCTTTCCGGCATTTTATTTCTCTCCATTGTAGTATCTTTCTGCAAGGGTAATTAATCATAATATAGTATTATGAATTAATTTGCGAAAATATATTGGTGAGAATGATTAAAAATTAATCTAATTTAATCTTTATTGATTAATGATTATTAAAAACTAAAATATTCTATATATTTACAAATCAATTAAAATTATTAATAATATTATAATTACTAATAATACATCAGAATCATGTTAAATTTTTTGCTAAATTTTACTTCAACACATAAATCCTCAATAACACTCAAATAATTTATCAAGATTTATTTAAAAATAACAAAATATTATTAAAAAATAGTCCATTAAAAATAATATAGTAATTAAAATAATTAAGTTAGAAATTATAAGTATATAAAAAACAAATAATGTAAAAAAAAAACGTGTAAAGTGTTATTGAGTATTTAATATATAAATATTAGTTATATAACGATATTTTATTATATTTAACTCAATCTTGATAAACTATTTAGTGTTATTGAGTATTTATAAATGAATACAAAATTTAGCAAAAATGTATTATTAGCAATTACAACATTATTAATAAATTCAATTAATCTATAAATATGTAAAGTATTTTAGTTTTTCATAATCATTAATCATTAAAGATTGAATTAGATTAATTAGATGTACTAATCTATTAAAAGAGCATAAGGCTGAATTAATAACTAAAATCTTAAAAGTTTCTATAATTAGAAGCAATAAAATCTTAAATAATTATTTAAGTGTTTGGTTTGTTTTTATAGTTCACATGAAATCGAACTTATTTTTTTATTTATAACAAAAATGCTCTGATGTTGCCCAATCAAAAACCCTAAGAGATAATTGCTATACAGAAAGATGGTGAAAATAGCAGTCAAGTTCTTATTAAACATGCACCAAGGCCTAGAATGCATAAAGTAATGAATTCTTTGAAGGAAAGAAAATCCGTTCTTTGTTCATACTCTCAACAATCTTCTTAACCCTTTGTTTACACTAAAGAAAGGAGATTAAGGTAATAAAAAAAACATATTATTAATAGTCAGGCTCTTCAAACAAATGCATAAGTGAAAGAAGTTTGAAGTTATGCTAAAACTTTTTTTTTTTTTAAGTTCAAGCATAGATTGCAAAAAAAAAAAAAAGAAAAGAAAAAGAAAAAAAAAGAAGTTAAATTTATTAATAGGCTATAACACTTAAGAGGAGAGGTGAATCAGAAATCTAATAAAATTTATAAGTTAAAATTTAATTTTAACTTTGCTAGAACAGTTAATTGAAAATCAGTTTGAATCTTAAACTAGAGCACAACAACAATGTAAAGTTAAATGAGGAAAAAAATGAAGAAATAGATAGCACTAAAATTTTTATGTGATTGATTAAATCTAAAAGCTAACTTATGTCCATGCCTAGCCACTCAAGCTAGGAACCTATCAATCTTCTGTACTATATTGGGCAAGTACAACTCCAAAAACACATACTTTTTTATATTAGGCAAGTTAACCTCAAAACACCTACTTTATTATTTCGGGTAAGCACAACATAAAACAAATTACACACTCTCCTACATGAGCAAGTACAGCCACATACAACTTGAAATTATAAAATAAAAAGAAAAGTATAAACCTTCAAATCTAACTCAGATTTTAAAAAGATTTTATTCTCAACCTTACTAAACTATAAGATGACAAATAGAAGAAAGCTCACAAAATTTTCTTTGTTAATTTTAAAAATAATTTAAATAATGAATGTAATGATATGAATCTCGAACTAATGTAAAAATAGAAAAACAATGCAATTAAAATATATATGAAACTATGATCGATGATCATAAATTAAATTATATGAATGAAGAATGATTAAGAATCTAAAGAAATTAGAAAATCAAAATCAAAACCTTATCATTCAATATGAGAAAACAAAATCATTAAGCACACTTAAATGAACTCAAAAATTATCATACTCAAGCCCTTTGAAAGAAAGTTTGGAGAGGCAAGATCAAGCTTGATTGACTCTCTTCCATTGTAAGATATAGGATTGAAGAAGATGGTGTGATCTCCTCTTGAGAATGTTTGAAGTGAAAGAGGATGAGAAAAGAAACTTGGATTCTTAAATGAACAGGCAACTTAGAAAACTTTTTTGTAAGTGATCAACCAAGGCTTGTGTTATCAAGAGAGTGTCATGATACAAATGCAAGGCAATAAATAGATTAGGGCAAAAGGAGCCAAGCATAACGAGATAAAATTTAGTTAGCCAAGCATAAATTTATTTGAAATTTTTTCAATATTTAAATAAATTAATTTGAATTTGAACCAGGTAATGAAGAGAAGAAAATTTTATGTAGTTTAATTAGCCTAAATAATCATTAATTAATCAGGAGAATAATTAGGAACTAATTCAAAAACAAAATAAATTAAATACAATAAATAGGTGGGACTACCAAGACTTTCTTTAATTGGATCTATCATTAATTAATGCAAATCAATCATTGAATTAATTAAGAAACAAATTAAGAAGTAATTTGAAAATTGAATACAAATTTAAAATTGAATTTTGAAAAATAAGGAGGTAGACCAATGTAGTTTCTAAAATAAGATTTTATAAAGAAAGAGATAATTCAATTCAATATAATTCAATTTAAATTTGAATTCAGTTTAATCAAATCAAATAAAATTGATTTGAATCTGCAGGAGTGGGCTACCAATACCTTCAAATAATGGAGGAAATAAAATTGAAAATAATGCAATGCAGAATTCAAATTTAAAATTATATAAAAATAAAAATTATTAATGCAATAATTCACCTAATTAAATTAGAAAAATAATTTGAAATAAAGAACTTCTTAATGAATCCAAGTCTAAGCTAAATTGATTGTTCTAAGATAATTGTTCAAGTTGGGTTTAGTAATTTATTTTAAACATTTTAAAAAAAATATTAATAGCTTCCAATTGTATCTTTGTTATCATAAAAATCAAATAAACTAAATCTTGGGGAGCTAACTATCTCCTTATTTTTTATGATGATAAAATGATATTAAAAGTGTATAAGGATGAAGGTGCAAAATAGTCTTATATCAACCTTATTGAAATAAATTTAATAAAATAAATCATGTATCCAAATAAATATTGTAGCAAAGTGAATTATGCAATGAAATAAATCATGTCTCCCTTTAAATATATTCATTTAAAATCAATATACATATTTTTCCTTCTTTTTGCAACATACAAAGGAAATGAAGGGGGTCAAAATATGAATAGTAGAATGCATGAATTTAAATGGAATGATCTAATATGTTGGGCATACATTTTAAATTACACAAAAAAAAATCTTCAAGTAAGTATTTAATAAAATAATATGTAATTTAAAATCAATAATAAGAAATTTAATATTAATATCATCTTTACACATATGATCTTTAATGAAATGGTGTATAATCTTAATATACTTGATATATTAGTGCTAAATAGGGTTTTTAATTAAACATATAGCACTAGTAATATCACATCTGATAAGAATGTGTCCTATCCTAATATTAATGTCTTCTAACTATTGCTTTAACCAAGAAATATGAGCAACACAATTTATCATAGCTATGTACTCAAATTCAATAATAGATAGAGCAATAGAGTTCTATTTTCTAGAGGACTAAACACAAGTAATGATTCCAAAATTTGTCGTATGCATGATGTATTTTTCTTATATATTTTGTAATCTACAAAGTCAACGTCAGAATAAGCAACCAAATTACATGAAATTTTTTTTAGGGTACCATAATTCTAATTTAGAAGTGCCTATAAAATAATGAAATATATGTTTGATTGTTATTATATGAGAATCTTTAGGATTGAGCTAAAAAGTGTGCACACAAGCAAACAACAAACTTAATATTAAACCTATTAATACTAAGGTATAAAACCGAACCTATCATGATTTTATAAAGCATTTGATCAATAGATTTACTTGATTCATCTACATCTATTTTAGAGGAGGGGTTATTGGAGTTTAATTAGATTTGAATCTTTTCATGTCA
This sequence comes from Cymbidium sinense, assembly GCA_021442155.1. Taxonomy (NCBI): domain Eukaryota; kingdom Viridiplantae; phylum Streptophyta; class Magnoliopsida; order Asparagales; family Orchidaceae; genus Cymbidium; species Cymbidium sinense. Next base: position 61,003,944 of record CM038233.1, read on the forward strand.
AATCTTTCAGTCAATTATTTGTGTGTTTGATTAGAAAATGAGGTATATATCTAATTCAGAGGAGGGGTTATTGGAGTTTAATTAGATTTGAAACTTTTCATGTCAAATATTTCAATCAATTATTTGTGTATTTGATTAGAAAATAGAGGTATAATTTTTTATGGTCTCACTTGAAGACCCAAGAAAAGTTGAGCTTACCTATAATACTCATTTTAAATTTCTTAGACAGAAAAGAAGAGAACTCATGATATAAAGATTCATTTGTGCTCCTAAATATAATATCATCCACATATATTTGCATAATGATCAAATGATCGATTATATTTTTGAGGAATAAGGTAATATCTATGCTTCTCTTTCTGAATCCATAATCTATTAAAATTTTAACATATTATACTAAGCCAGTATAGCCTATTTTAAACTATATAAAGCTTTCTTCAATTAAAAACTTAACCAAGAAGATTCAAGCTCTCAAAGCTAAAGGGGTGCTCTACAAGGCATCTATAGCTAATTAACAAAATATTTTGTATTAAATTATAATAATTTTAACATTTTAAATTTTCACTTCAAGAAATTTTCAAATTAATTAATTAAACATTTTGTATCGATAGCTAATTAACAAAAATATTTTCTTTTCTGTAATGATGCAATATGATGTGTGAAATGCAACATTTAATCCTTTTCATAAAATTAACTAATAGAAATTAAATTATGTTTTAATCCTTCTACAAGAAAAAACTTTATTTAAGGTTATGGAATTCTTACTTCTAAATCAAATGCGGATGATTTTACCTTTCTCCATAAGCTATGAATCCATCTTCACTAGGCTTTAAGTAATTTTTTATTATCAATATTCTTATGCTTTGAATATCTGTTATTTAGTTATCACATATCATTTTTTTTTATTTTGCTTTGAAGGCATTGCGACAAAAATAAATTCATGGGTAAACTTTTATTTGGAATCCAAACTTGTTTGGATCACATTCATTATTGTCATGAATTAGATATGTCATGAATTAAGGCAAATTCATTATTGAATTAATTGGGAAATAAATCACGAACTAATTTGAAAATCAATTACAAATTTAAAATTGAATTTAGAATAACCAGGGATCGATCAGTGTCATTTCCAAAACTAGGGTTTCACAAAGAAAGAAATAATTCAATTCATACTAATTTAAATTTAAATTTTAATCCACTTAAATCAAATCAAATCAAATAAAATTGATTTGAAGCAAGAGGGGGTTGGCCATGATCTTCAAATAATGGAGAAAATAATTTTGGAAATAATTTAATGCTTAATTCAAATCTGAATGTAAAAATATATAAAAATGAAAATGATCAATGCAATAACTCATTAAATTAAATAAAAAATATTTCGAAATAAATCATGAAATTCAACCATGCAATGATTTTACAAAGGAGTTTTCTTTGCAAAAGGAATTTCTATGTTTTCTATGAGATAAATAGTAGGCTGGTTGTGCTATTTCTAAAGAGAAGTTTGATCATTAGTATAAGTTTCTTATGTTTTCTATTATTTTTTTTCATCTTCTCAGTTCAGGTCTTCAAAACATTTCAATCAGATTAGTATAAAATACTATTAAATAAAATGATAAGAAATCCTGAATGTAAGATATCTGAGTTGTCCTCAAATAGGGTGCCCACACACATTTAAATAATTAATATGTACTCAATATAACATACTAATTTCCATTTCATGAAAAGTATATATATATATATATATATATTATATTTTATTATGTAGTTAATATATCTTCCTTCTCACTTTACTCTCACTCTCTCTTTCTCTTCTCTCTTAGTTTATTATTAAACTTATCAATATATATGCACAAACATACTTAACACTAAAGGACACATAATATTACATTTACGATCAAATTGGTAGATTAAGTCTAAAGAAACATAATTACCACTTCAATTAATTAGAACTCATATAAAAAATATTTAAATATGCATAATCTTTATTTTTTAGATCATTTAAATTATTTTTATGATAAACTCATATACTCATATGCTCTCTAAGATTTAAACTCAAATTCTTCGAGAATAAAATAAGAACTCAATAAATTGATTACCCAATACACCTAACCACTTAACTTCTCCCATAAGAATAAATCAAATATTTCAATCAAACATCAATCAAATCAAATGATACCTAATATCAAAAGTGAATAATACCCCTCAACGGTTATACTTCATAAATCTCCGACCCGCCTCCGCCATCGATCTTCGTACGGAACAATTTCCTCTGTTATCGCCGCCTCGTAATATTGCTCTTCATCCATAAACAACTTCAAAGTCCGATTTTCTTTTTCATTCTTCTTCACGCTTATTAGAACGTTGTGCTTCTCACCTTCAGCTAAGAAATGAGCTCCCCGTGCTGTGAACTCGCCACTTTTATTCTTTGTACGGATAACTTGATCACTTCTTCTATCAGTATTGGATTGTTTTTTAGGTATAATACAATCCACCACATGGGTTTTGATGGAGGCATTGAAACATCTTTTCATTGTGGTTGGAAGAGAGAGTGAGAGAGAGAGAGAGAGAGAGAGAGAGAGAGAGAGAATTTTCTTGCTTTAGTTTCTACCCTCAAGTGTAGTGAGAGAAGCTTCATGTGAATTTATAACGTTTTAACGTTCTTTGGAATTTATTAGTTTTAAATACGCGTGAAACAATATATGGTGGTTTATAAATAAAAATTTATTATGAAGATTTTATGATTAGCTGTTAAATATCGTTAATAATATAATATTAGATGGAATTTAGTGAATACAGTTATGGGGAATTAAATCTGGAAGCTGTCGAAGATCTGAATATGTGGTGATCTATAGTTCTATTTTTTCTTAAAGAGCATTAATATTTGGGTTGAATTATTTTGTTATGGCATTGTCGTTTAAGAGTTTAGGATTCATGGTAGAGATCATGTTCAATATAATAGCAATTTTATATTTACAGGACTCACGGTAGTATTAATTGTATAAATATTCTTGTATTTCTATTCTTGGAGAAATATTCTCATTTCTAACAAAAAATGACTCGCATTTGAACTTTGATATGCACTTTTATTTGAAGGAAGGTTCGAAAAAGATTGGAACAATATTTGATCAAGCTTCTATTTAAACAAACAAACAAGAAAGAAGGTTTGAAAAAAGGTCCAGTAGAACTCAAGCAAAGTTTAAAATATATATGAATCGCATTTGAATAAGGTTTCAAAAGAGAAATTTGAATAGGGTTTGAACTAAGTTTGAAAAAAATAGAGTTTGAATTCGATTTGAGTGGGGTTCAAACTCTTAAATGACAATGGCATTGTCATTTAAGAGTTTAGGATTTATGTTAGAGATCATGTTCAATATAATACCAATTTTATATTTACAGGACGCATGATAGTCTTAATAGTATAAATATTCTTCTAATTTTATTCTTGGAGAAATATTCTCATTTCTAACAAAAATGACTCCTCTTACATGTACGTTCTTCAATTGAAATTCATTTTAATTGAATTTGGCTCGAGCTGGTTTGTAATTGAACTTTGATATGCACATTTATTTGAAAGAAGGTTCGAATAAGATTGGAACAATATTTAATCAAACTTCTATTTAATCAAACAAACAAGAAACAAGATTTGAAAAAAAGGTCTAGTTGAGCTCAAGCAAAGTTTAAAATAGATCTGAATTGTATTTAAATATGGTTTGAACTAAGTTTGAAAAAAGTAGAGTTTGAATTCGATTTGAGGTATAATGATTAAGCGCTAATGGCCTATGTCTATTTTCTATGTACTCTTTATAAAGTTTTAATTACAATTTTTTTTTTGCTACCTTAAGTTAATAAAGTTATAACAACCACATGTCTAGTTCCATTTAGGAAACAACCACAATATTCTAGAATATCTATTATTTTAAATTTATATATATAAACATATCATTAATTAATATTTTATTCTAATATTTCTATCAAAACATATTTTCAAATGATTTTGAGTCTTTGAATAATTTTATAATGATTTGCTAAGAAATAGTAATGCAATTTTATGAACTACAAAAAAAAATTACTAAACAAACTTTAATTAATTTTTTTACTATTTTACAAGTATAATTTATAAATCATTCATTATTAGTACTGTTAGTTATTTTGGAAAATCTAATATCCATTTTAAAAATCATTTTTACTAGAGCTTTTAAACAAAATGTACAAATTTATGATTATTTTTAAGCTTTTAAAGTTTAGATTTTAGTTGGAAAGAAAATTTATTTAAATTTATTAAATAATTTTTAGGACTTTTAATATCCTCTCACCTTTATTTTTCGTACAATTTAAAACCTTTATAGAAACTTCACTTTACCATTTGGAAGGAGATAAAGAGTGGTATAGAGGAGTGAAGCTAGCATTCATATGTCTTTGATTCATTTTGTGAGGCAGGCCAATTGAAAAAAAATGTTGAGATAGATATAATTAACCATTATTCAAACTCTATTTATATTATCCTTTTGTTAAATTTATTTTATTAATTTGGTCAAATTTAAATATAATATTTTTAATATTTTAATAACTATCACAATATAATTTATATTATTGTTATAATTATTTGGCACATGTTGATATGATCAAATTGAATGTTCACTTCTTTTTTTTAGACATTAATTCTAAGAGGACCAAATTTATTAAGTTTTCTCTGCGTTATTGAGTTGTTGAACTCTTACTTGAATGATATCAATGCTTTGATGAGTTGAGCTCTTCTTTAGATGGCTTCAGTTTCTAGATGAGTTGAACTCTCTCTTAGATGATTTGAATTTCTAGATGAGTTAAAATTTATCCCTTAGATGACTTTAAATACCGAATGAGTTGAAATCAATCTAAGATGATTTCAATTTTTGGATGAGTTGTACTCCCAGCTTAAATGAATCTATTCCCTGATGAAGCGAAACTACTTATTAGAATTCAATATGATGGACAAGCTTAATATGATGAACTAGTTCAATATTGGCTATGACTTTACCAAGTGCTTCATTATGGATAACTTTCTTAGAATTGGGGTTATGTTCTTGAAGTACCTACTAATTTCATTGTTGATATCTTCCATTTCTTGTTAAATTCTAAGGACAACTACTCTAAGAAATTTTGAATTTAACCTCCTCCAATAATTATCAAATTCCTTGAGTACATTTTATGTCACTTAGATGAGTTGTTTGTAGTTGATGGATTTTTTAATTTTCATTCTAATTAATTCTTTGATATCTACTTTTTTATTTTATATTTGAAAAAGTTGGGCCCTTAGCATTAATCCATGCTCACTATATCATAAAGGATGTTGAAAATATATTGATCTCTTAGTTACTCCAGAACCTTAATGACAAAATTAACAATAAAAAAAAAAGAGAGAAGGAGAGAAAGATAAGCTTTAGGATTTGACATAAAAGGAAGGTTATATTAAAGAAAGATATGCAAACTATGAAATAAAGTCTATTATAAACATTCAATAAAAATTGATTTATCGACTGCATTTATCGACTTTTATTAAATGCGTATTAATTATTTTCAAGTCATTCGATGGTGATAATGGGCTTAAGTGAGTTCCAATGAGTGGTTGTATTGAGTTGTTTAGATGTAGGAGTTGAGTTCATCTTGAGAGAAAAGTTCATCTTGAGGTATATGTTCATTCTAAGTGACATGTTCATCTAGATTGTTTAGTTCATTGTGAAAATAAGTTTATCCTAAGAGAAGACTTCACCTGAGGAATGGGATTATCTTCAAAGATAAGTCATTTGAAGAAATATGTTCATTGTGGGGGTCCTAGCTTATCTAGAAGATCATGTTCATCATGAGGGACAAGTCATTCGAAGTGATGTTCATCTAGAGGATCAACTTCATCTTGAGAATCGAGTTCATCTTGAAGGCTAAGACCATCTTATGGGATGAGTTCATCACGAGTGATGAGTAAATTCAAACAGATAAGATTATCCACGAGGGATGACTACAACTCTTTCTTAAATGACTTTAATTTATAATGGACTGAACTCTCCCTTGACTTCAAACTTAAGATGAATTCATGATCATATTTTAACTTGCTTAACCTAAACCGGTTGATCAGGGGTGTACAATATATGTATATGCATACACATAATCTCACTCAACACCTAAAGCACACATAACTAATTAACTTCCCTGATAAAAAAACCCCACAATTTTCAACCAAGTCAATCAACAATTCCCAATATCACAAGTGAATAATACCCCTCAACCCTATCAGCAAACACTTCACTCGACCGCGGTGCCATTAATCTTTTGCGAACAAAATCTCCACGGACATTTAGGTGCCAAAGAAGTCGACTTCCATTCCATCGATGCCCAACACAACATCTCCTTCAAGTTACTTCCTTTGTTATTCATATTCATCGATAAATAACCTCAATGTCCGAACATTTTCTTCAGATGTGTTTACGTGATTAGAACTTTATGCTCGGCACCTTCAGAAATGAGCTCCTTGGGTGTGAACACAGCTTTCATTCCATTCCGACCACTTGATCGCTCCCTTTATGGACGTTGGATTGTTTTGTTGGTATAAGAGAATCCACCACATCGGTTTTGATGGAGGCTTTGAAATATCGTCTCATTGTGGTTGGAAGAGAGAGAGAGAGAGATGGCGAAAGATAATTTTTTTATATTAGTTTCGTTGCTCGAGTAGTGAAAGAGAAGCTTGCATGTTAATTTATAGAATTTTAGCTTGCTGGAGAATTTATAAGTTTTGATATACGTGAGATAATATATGGTGGTTTATAAATAAAAATTAATACTAAGCTTTTCTGATTCTATGATTAATTGTTTTAGACCTGCTATTAAATTTGTCTAATAATATAATTTTAGATGGAATTTAATGAATACAATTATGGAAAATTAATTTTGATCTTATATATAGAAATTTGAAGTTTTAAAATTGAAATTTTTAGAAAGTCAAACTTAAGTGAATATTCAAAATCAAAGTTGAATCCTGTTTTTCATTAAATGAATATGAAAAGAATATAAAAGAAATGAAAAGGATATTAACAAATTAATGAAATTAAAGTCAATTGAATTAATTATTCTTCCAAAACTTTTAAAGCAAATTAAACTGCAGCCTGAAATATTTAAGTATTTTGAGAATTTATTAAATATTTCTAATATATTATCACCTAATAAGTAAATAATTATGAAATATATAAAATAATTTTAAAAACATTAGAATGTTTTGAAGTTTGCAATATTTAATATTTTAAAATGCCCTAATTAAGCCTTGATTAAATAATTTAACTAAATTGGAAAATTGTAAAGCCCAAATTAATCAAATCAGATTCCCAAAGAGATTTTAATAATGGAAAATGCATTAAATGGGATATATATATGCCCATTACTTATGAAATTCTGAACAAAAATTTAGGCATATAGAATGACCATTCTCAAACTATTTGATATTGTTTAATAATTACTATAAAATTATGGAATTAGAAGTAATGCTAAATTTTTAAGAAAAAAATCTAAATAAATTACAAAATATTCTCATACATTCAAAATGATGTCTAAATGTAAAATCATACATAAATGAGCTCTTTAAGGCATGAAAATTTTCATATTCAGCTATTCTTGAAAAAGAAGAAGAAGTTTAATGTTTAAAAATATTAAATTAAATTAACGACCTTTAAAGTTTATGTGAATATATTCAAAGGGAAGAAATAACTTCTTTTAGCAATCCTAAAAATTTCAAGAATTTTAAAGAAATTTGTTCATAATTACAATAACATAAACATTACATCCAATAAAAAATTAGAGGAGATACGACGGTTTCAAGGAGCTGAGAGAGAGCGATATTATTTTCCGATCACGCTCTCCCCGACTCCTCTCCTGAAGCGCGACCTAGGGCTTTTCCCTTCCGTCTCTTGTGGCCGCCGCCGCGGTGAACAGCGGTTTCGCTGCGTTTTTTTTTTCTCCAGATCGAGGTTTCGGCCTCAAATGTCCTCGCCGCATCGGGCTTAATGGCGGAAAATAGCCTTTCCGCAAACATTCTCTCCGCTCCTGGGATGGATCTGACGAAGGCTGATGCCCCTCTCGGTAAGTTCGTTCCTTCATCCTCTGCTCCAGCCCCCGCTGTGAAATCTTTCAAGGAAGCGTTATCTGGTAACAATCACTCCCCCTATGAATCGGTTAACTTAATTGCTACTGCATTTCGTGGAATCCCTGCCGTGATGTGTTCAGACATGGATGTTGAAAAATTAGCTAAACCTTTCGAATATTCACTGATTGGGAAATTTAATTTACGGAGACCTACTGTTGATAAGATTCGAGCTTTCTTTCATTCTCTAAAACTGTCGGGTTCCTTTTCGGTAGGGCTGATTGACCCTCGGCATGTGCTTATCCAACTAAATAATGATCTGGATTATTCGAGAGTGTTCGCACGTCGATCTTATCTAGTTTATAATTGTCAAATCGTCTCTAAAGTGGTCGCCTAGTTTTGATGTTAAGGAAGAGTCCCCATTGTTCCAATTTGGCTATCTTTCCCTAACATGCGCATTCATTTTGTTACACATCAAGTCCTATTTGCCGTGGGGCTTTATTTGATCGACCTTTACAAATAGATCGGCCATACGTGGAAATCCGCCCTTACATTGCTCGGATCTTAGTTGAAATAGATATTACCAAAAGCACCCAAAAGAAGTTTGGATAGGCTCGTAAAAACTAGGCTATAACCAAAAGTTGAATTTGAAAACTTTCCGCCGCTCCCATTGCAAAATTCATGGGCATGAAAACTCGATTGTTTTATTCTACATCCTCGCCTAAAAAAAATAAGTTAGCAGAGCCCATCTCCTCTTTACCAAAAGATCAACCTACAAAATGGCCTATGTTCCCAAAATCAATCAAATAGGCACAAACTCACATAAACTTATCGCTTTACATCCATTCGCAAAAAGGGCTTCACAATGAATTAGTAGAATCTCATGAAGATACATCATGTGAGGGGGAAAGGATCAACACCGCTGAATTTGTACCAATAGACAATTTATTGCCCCAACCAAATATTGAAATTTACCATACTGACCTAGCACAAAGAAACATTGGTGATGATCTTGTTGGGGAAGAAATAAGAGAATCTCAGGACACTTTGACATCCGATCAAAACAAACGCTAGAAGAAACCGTAGCTTTAGAAAACATTCAACTCATAATACTGAAATGATGACTGAACAAACCACCACCTTCAATACCGATCGTATAGCTACTCTGAATACCCTATCCTATCAACAACATATAGACATTGAAGAAGGGGAAATCTCTATCTCCATTCCTAGAATTACCACCAAGCTAACATGAATCTTTTATCTTACTCTCTTCGGATGGAGATGCTCTGGAGAAAAGACCTTTCCAAACAGCCTCCTACAAAAGAAATCCACAAAACCTAGAAGCTCCACTAGAACCACCAGATCCGCCTCCATACCTATTCAAAAATGCATTTAGGTTTTCACCTTCTCTTCCATTTTCCTTATTATGCTCTTCAAATTGAATTCGTATCTTCGTTATGATTAGGTCTATTATATGGAATATTCGTGGTATTGGGACCCCTATTGTCCATAATAGGGTTAGAAGCCTCTGTCGCACTCACAACGCTCACTCCTTATTATTTTAGAACCTCTTATCCACTCCTCCAAGATTGCTAAGGTTGCTCGTAAAATCGGCTTCCAAAACTACTTTCATAACATTAGTAACAAAATTTGGTGCTTCTGGAAACCACCAATCACTATCACCATCATAGAAGACCAGATTCAATTGATTAATGTTCTCATCTCTTTTGGGGATTTCTCTGCTCTGGGTTCTTTTATTTATGCCGCTTGTAACAGAGGGGGCAGGAACATTCTTTGGAATAGTTTAAGATCCTTTGCCTCATCTGTCACTTTACCTTGGATTGTTGGAGGTGATTTTAACACTATTCTTACCGCTTCCGAAAGAAGGGGGGGATCCTCCCCTAACTCCCATTCCATGGAAGATTTCGCGAATATGATCCTTGATTGTAATTTAATCGACATCGGTTTTACAGGTTCTAACTTCACTTGGAACAACTGCACTTTGGCAACGCCTAGATCGCACACTATTCAACTCACTATGGATTGACCAATGGCCTAACACAACAGTGGAACATTTAAGTAGAACTCTTTCGGATCACGCTCCACTTCTAATTTCTGTAATGAACCCCCCACCTCCTAGACAGTCCCCTTCTCCCTTTAGATTTCAAAATATGTGGACGCAACATAATGAATTTTTGAATGTTGTCTCGATGAATTGGATGGCGCCCATCCACCCTGACAACTCTGTTAAAGGTATGATCCGATTTTGGCTAAAACTTAAACGCCTTAAACAAACTCTAAATTGGTGGAACAAACATCAATTTAAAACCTTTTACTAATTTAAAAGTATGGAAAATTTTTTCGCTTGAAGAAGTCCATCATGGATTCATCCAAGCTCAACCAACTTAAGGAAGCTAAGGATAAGTATCACATTTCAAAATATGGAAGAAACTTATTGCCAAAAGCTGCTAGCAAACAAATAAAGGATATGTAAATACTAAATATTTTCACGCTCTTTTCAAAAAAAAGAAAAGTTCTAAACTCTATTAAAAAAATTAAAGCGAGAATGGCAAATGGATCACTAGCAAGAAAGAATTGCAAGACTTCGGTAACCATTTTAAAAAATTACTTAACACAAACCCCGAACTTATTGAAATCTCCAATCCTCACTTGATTCCCTCCGTGATCACCTCGTGAGCAAAACAATTTTCTCAGGCGTCCCATGGAAGAGATTGTCCTTACTAGCATGAACTCAGATTCTATTGTTGGACCGATGGGTTTACTACACATTTCTTCCAACATTGTCTGGTCCACTATTAAGACTGATTTGATTAATGCGGTTTGGGATTTTTTTGAGGGAACCCCCCTTCCTAGAGCCTTCGCAAGTACCTCAATCATTCTTATCCCTAAAAATTCAAACCCGTAATCCTTGGGTGATTTTAGACCTATCGCCTTTTGCACCTTTTCAAGAATTAATTGCTAAGCTAATCTCTAATCGAATTAGCCCCTTGCTCCCTACCATTATCTCTCCAAATCAGTCAGGATTTATGAAAGGTAGAGCTATTTCTGATAACATCCTCCTTGCCCAAGAATTAATCCATGACATCGACGTTCCCACGAGAGGTGGCAACATTATCTTCAAACTAGATTTTTCTAAAGCTTTTGACAATCTCTCTTGGGATTTTTTATTTAAGATTCTTCGCCTTTTTGGTTTCTCTCAAGCGATTATTAATCTTATTAAAAATTGTGCCACCAATGCTTGGTTTTCTGTGATAATCAATAGTGAGACGACCGGTTTTTCAAATCTTCCCATGGCTTGAGACAAGGAGACCCTCTTTCCCGACTCTTTTATCATTGTGACTACCTTTCCGTGTGTTTAAATGATACTTTCTTGTATAAGCCTAACTTGATTTATAAAACTCGTGGAGGAGTTCCGTCTCATCTTAGCTTTGTGATGACGTTATCATCTTCTCGCAATGCCTATCCCTCATATAAAACAATCTTACAATTACTCAAGAATTTTGGTAGGGAAAGTGGTTTAACTCTTAACAAGACAAAATGTTGCTTCATTCCTTCTTCCAAAATTGCCAGCAATAGGGTTAATCATATTCAACGTATCACTGGCTTTCAGCAACACCAGTGGCCTCTTAAATACCTTGGTGCTCCTCTTTTCAAAGGTCACAAAAAGTCACATCATTTCGATGAGATAATCCAAAAGATCTCTAATCGTATTTCTTCTTGGGAATATAACTTTCTCTCTTTTGGCGTAGTTTACTCGATTAAGAGCACCCTCAACTCCATACCCATTTATCTCATTCAATCTATTAGGCCTACCAATTCTATCATCAACAGGATTGAGAGGCTGATAAATAAATTTTTTTGGGGCTCTAACACTTCCACCAAAAAAATGCATTGGTCCAGTTGGCAAAAATGTTGTGGCCCATTTGAGATAAGCGGTCTTGGCTGTAAGACTATTAAAGATACAATCAATGCATTTTCTCACAAACTTTGGTGGAATTTTAGATGCAATTATAACCTTTGGGCTAACTTCATGAATGTTAAATATTGCCAAGGGAAGCACCCTATAACTTGTTCTTACAATGCTAGAGACTCTCCTAGACTTGGAGAAGACTATGTAGCATTAAATGGATGGCCGAATCACATATTACTTGGGGCATAAATTCCGGAAACTCCTTTTTTTGGCAAGATAACTGGATTGGTACTGGGTCCATTGACGAATTACTTTCTTCGCACTCTACTGATACCATTAGAGTTAACTCATTTTGGCTTAATAATAAGTGGAATATTTCTAAACTCCTGGAATACATCCCCTCCTCTATAATAGATAAGCTAAATCTCATTCAAATCTCCGTGCCCATCAAAGATCAGATTCTTTTTAAACTTTCTCAGAATGGTGAATTTAATTTAAAAAACATCTGGATGTATAATAACAGAAATGCTCATTTTTCTAACGTCTTTGACAAAATTTGGCATAACAATATTCCTACCACTTACTCAATTCTTGTTTGGCGTATTCTTAAGAACTTTATTCCGGTTGACTCTTTAATGTGGAACAAAGGCTTCCACTTACCCTCTAAATGCTATTGTTGTTTTCACATCGAAGATGTTAATCATCTGTTTGTAAATGGGGCCATTGCGTCGAAGCTGTGGTGGTATGATGATCTTTTTAACTTTGACCTTTTCAATGGTTCCTTATCCATATTCCAACTTCTAGATATTTACTTTAAAAACATCCCTAAAGGTCACATCAAAATCACTATGGCTAGTATTATTATTTGGTTTATATGGATGGCCAGAAACGAAGCAAAACACAACGGTATTTATGAATCACGTAAAAAATTATTGCTAGAATAATATACAAAACTAGTGAATTATTCAATGCCGACGTTATCAAGCATAAACATTTCAAAGGTTGTTTTATTGTGGCTGCCAAATTAGGTCTTCATCTACCTCTTCCAACTATATGTCAGCAAGAGAAGGTTGTTTATTGGGTTAAACCCAAAAACAACCTTCTTAAAATTAATCTGGATGGTTGGTCCACCGTAATGGTTACTTGTTGTGTATTTTTAGAGACTACACTGGTAAAGTTCTTTATGCTTTTGCTTTTCCTCTGCATCCCTGTTCTGTCCCATATGCTGAGCTTATGGCTGTGTACTATGCCATTGAGATTTGCCTTCAACAAGGCTGGTTTAACATCTGGATTGAAGTGGATGCTTTGCTGATTATTAATCTCTTAACTTCTACAAAGGCTAGTAATGCTGAATTGTTTTATGTCCTCAAGCATATCCGGACCCTCCTTCCGAAATTCAATTATAAGATCTCCCATGTTTGGAGGGAAGGCAATGCATGCGCCGATTTTCTAGCAAACTTAGGTGCTAGACTGACTAACTGAGCTATCTTTGATAACTTAACTCTACCTCATCATCTAAAAGGCTTAGTTAACCTCGACGGACGGGCTTCCCTATTGCGATTTTACAGATTGGGGGGCATTGTCTCTGAATGGTTTTGCTGTTGCTTGACCTGTCGGTCCAATCACCCCTTAATTTTTTTATTGTTGCTGGTTTCTTTCCAATAATGAAAGTTTCTGCAGTTTTCCTTCCATGGTATATGTCGGTTCTTTTATGTTGGGATTGCGGTTGTTTGGCTAAACCGTGGAGCTTTTGTTAGGCTTTACTTGGCATTGGCAATGGAATGTTGGTGTTTGGATGCTAATGTGTATGCTTATGATACCTATGGCTGGCAGCATTATTTTATGGTATTGGTTGGAAAAATATTACTGGGTTTGTTGTCTGGCTGTTTTGCCTCATTATGGACTTACGGTATTGATTGTTCCGTGGAGCCTTCTTGTTTTATTGGGTTTGCGGTTGTATGGATAACCCGTGATGCTTTAATTTTTTCATTATGGTATTTAATGTGGTTGCTGGTAATTACTTCTGCTCCCTGGGCTGGCAGCATAAGTCTTTGGTATGGTTGGTATGTGAAGAATCTGTTTATATTGTTGCCTTGGTTTTGTTTGACTGGGATACCCTTTTTTCAGTGTTTTATCTTATCTAAAGTTTCTACAAGTGCAATATTTGGCCTCTTCATTATTACTTTGGATTCTAAGGTGTCGGGTGGCTTCTTTAGCACCTGCTGTTATCCCCATTGCTGCTATAGTATTTGGCTTATCCTTCTGTATTGGGGGCATTTTCTCGATTACATGGATGTCTGCCTATTCATTTCTGGGAGGCTCGCTTTGTTTTTTATACACTTAAGGGAGTCGTTTGTGGGATAGGGTCGTGTGTTCTTCACTTCATTTCGGTTGGTAGTTGCATTTGGGTTTTCTACGATGTTGGATGCTCATATTTGCAATTGCCCCAATTGGAATGACTCGCCTTCTTTATCCCCTTCTTCGCTATCAAGCTCAAATTATCTTACATTTCATTTCTCGACTATTGAATTGGCTAAAATAAACTTTGGATTTTCCCTTTGTGTTTTAGTTTTGTCCTTGCAGGTTGCTTAGATGTGTCATGGACTCTTCCCCTCCGTTAGTTCGACCTTATTTTGCGGTCATTGCCTTCTTATGATTGCTCCATTTACCATTTTTCTCTTTCAATTTTATGCTTTGGATTTTGGATGTATTTAGCTTGGGGTTTTTCTCCTTAGGTTGATTGTAGCTCTTTGAGCAGTAGTTCTGGAGTGTAACCCCTTTTAAGGACCTTGTAACCTTAATTTTGTGGCAATAAAATACCCCCGTATAATGGGGTTTCCCTAAAATACATCCAATAAAAGACCAGATTCTTTTAAACTCTCTCAAAATGGAATTCAGTTTTAAAATGTTTGGCTTATGATCAAAGAACCTCGAGACTATTCCAAAGTGTATGCTCGACTTTGGCACAATAATATTCCCACCTCATATTCCATACTCACTTGGCATGATCTTAAAAGCTTTGTCCCTATTGATTCCTTGATGTGGGGTAAAGGTTTTACCTCCATCAAATGTCATTGTTGCTCCCATATTGAAAATGTAAATCACCTATTCGTGAATGGTGCGATTGCATCTAAACTTTGGATTTGGTACGATAATCTTTTCTCCATTGACAATTATAACGGCTTATTTATTTATCAACTCCTCGAGATATATTTTGAAAACAATATAAAAGGTCATATTAAAATCGTTATCGCGATCATTATTCTCGGTTCATTTGGATGGCTAGAAATGATGCTAAGCATAACGATATTTCTATGAATCATTCCAAAATAATTGCCAAAACTAAGTTCAAAATCCGTGACCTATTTAAAGCCAACCTTATTAAATATAAACACTTAAAAGGGTGTAAATTTGTTGCCTCTAAATTGGGTTTGCATTTGCTGATACAAACACCTCTAATCAAGCCAAAATACTTTATTGGGCCAAACCACATGATAACGTTATCAAAATTAACACCGATGGAGCGTATCCCTAATGCATCCGGTTGTGGTGGCATCTTTAGAAATTTCAAGGGTGATGTTCTCATGGCTTTTGCTAATCCTATTATTACTAACTCGCCTTTTGTCAACTAATGGCGGTATAATGCTCTTAACATTGCAATATAGAAAGGTTGGCTTAATATCCGGTTGGAAGTGGATGCCTTATTACTAATCGATCTCGCAAACCGAAAAAATGGCAATGTGGAATTATATTATTTAATCAAGCAAACTAAAAATCTGCTCAATCAATTTTGTTACAAAATCACTCATATATGGAGGGAAGGAAATGCTTGTGCTGATTACCTTGCTAACTTAGGAACTAGATTGAATGAGCCCACTAATTTTGATAACCATTCTATTCCTAAATACTTACAAGGATTGGTCAACCTGGACAAGACGGGTTTGCCTTACATTAGAGCATGACATTTTCGGCTGATTTGGCATCTTGTCTTCATATTTTTCTGAATGCGTTGAAACACCCTATCTGCTTTATGGCATTGTTGATTTACTGGATTCGGTCCCCCATTAAACATTGTTGCCTCTTATCATTCAGAAGATCTGGCTGATGGCCCTGGCTGAGAATATCTCGATTTATGGAAACTTTTCGCTTGATGTTATCAGTATCGGCGGGAAATATCTGTATTGCTCCCTGGGTTAATTTTGATCTGGATTATCTGTATGGCAGCCCTATCTGCTGCTTGGAACTGCTACTCTAAATGATTTTTCTGGATAATGTTTTGGCCTGTTTGTTACAGATGGATGCACTGCATTAGGCCTTGCAGCCCTTTTTCTATGCGAAAGATTTCTAGATTGTTTTTGGCCCATACTTTCATCATGCATTGGTTTTGTTGTTTTCTAATCCCACATTTGGAAAAGTTTCCTTTGGCTGTGAGTAATTATTATACGGTTTACTGTTTGTGGATGCAAATATTTTTTGGTGCTTATAGTGCTTATATGGTCCTATTAGCTGGATCGATTTCTGATATCAATGATCTGGAAAATTATTATGCTTATGGCTGCGAATCTACCTGGAACTGCAGAATCATTCGATATTTCAGGAACATTGTGACTGTTGTTCCTACTAGTTCATATGGGAAGTTCTGCTTTAAGTATTTCTGCTGGGTTGATACGTTGATTAGTTGTTATATTTGGCTGATATACATATCACCTTGCTGCAATTTATCACTTCGCATGATAACTGGGTTGAGTTGGGCGTTCATTTTTCTGCTTATGGCTGTAAATCGGCTTGGTTCTGCTGATCAAAAAATTTTTTTTCTCGTTATCTGTGGCTGCTGTTCCTGCTAACTGAATTTTCATATCTGCTGCATATAATACCCTGCTGCTGCATGATTGCTGGGTTAAAATGGGCTTTCATTTCTTTAATATGTGGGTTATTCTTCCTTCTCATTTTTCGGTTGGAAAATGCCGTCCTGAACGTGAATAGTTCCTCCCCTGTTTGCTGCTTATGGTTATCGATATCATCAGTGGATGATGATATTCGAAATGGATTACTAACTATTCTTCTAGCGTTTCATGATCAGATTACCTATATGGCACCCATGATTCCTCTTTTTGGTTTCTTGTCCTAAATGCAATTATCGGATCGTATTTTAGTTGCTTGTATTACATACCCCGTCTTTGAAATACAATACTTTACTTTACCACTATTATCCCAAGGTCATTTATAAAGGGAGGGTTTCTGGGGCCTATTGTAATCGATATACTCTATTGGGATGGTGTTAATCTCGAGATGAGCCTGATTAGGTTTGCAGGTTATAAAGCTCACTTACCTATCAACAACTGGATATTGCATTCTCTCAGGTTTGTTGGCTATGATGGCGGTGACGATCTCACTTCCTATTGGTTCGGTAGTTGCTCCTGTGATGTAACCCTTCTGCTGAAGTTCGGATGCTCATACTTGCATCTGCCCCAAAAGGATGTGATTGAGCCTGAGCCTATTTTATCCCATTTCCTTAATATCATTCTCTCTTTATTGTGTTTTCCTCCACTTATTGTCGGCATTACCTTAACTGCTTTATCTTTTGTCGCTCTCTTATTGTTTTGCGTGTTTTCTCAGTTACTACTTTACTTTTATTTGTTTTAATGCTTCTTTTGAATTTTGGATGTAATTTAGATTGGGGTTTTTCTCCTTAGGTCGATTGTAGCTCTTTGAGCATTAGTTCTGGAGTGTAACCCCTTTTAAGGATCTTGTAACCTTGTTTTGTGGTAATAAAATACCCCCGTATAATGGGGTTTCAAAAAAAAAAAAAAAAAAAAAAAAGTATTTAAGATATTAAATATTTCAATTATAAAACATTGAGGATCGCCCAAAATAATTAAAAAAAATGGTATGCATTAAATAGTAACATAGACCTACGGAAACTTGTCCCTATATGATAATATGACTTAGTGGAATATATGCATTATCATTAAATTAATGCGTAAAAATTCAAATAAAAATATGTTAAAGAACATCCTTAAATTTATTAGAACTTTTGGATTTATTTCATTCAGCCTAATAATACAAAATAGTAAAACCGTTAAATTTAACTATTAGGCAGAATTTAACTCTTAAGAAATTCAAAATAAGATTTTAAATAATATCCTTTAATGGTTAAAAAAAGAATCGAAAGCTGTTCACTTTGTTAACTCAAGAGACCCAAAAAAAAATCATACTTGAATGAACCAAAGATTTTTCAAACTCAATATATGGTATCGAATAGGGTTTTATTCTTAGTAATTATGTTTTGCATAAAGAGCATATAAACAAATCATGATTAAAGATATTTGTCAATTTTCCTTCAAGGTTTGGTATATATATATTTTAAATCATGGTTCCTTATTCCAAGGAAATAACAAACCAATATATCACAATATATAAAAGTTTTAAACATGAGGGGACTCATCAGATGATATGAATATTTGGGTTATAAAACTTATAAAGAATAAGCATTTGCATAATGATGAAAACTATAATGAAAAAATCATCCTAGTGTCTAACCATGATTTAAAATGCCAATGTTGAGATTGGACTTGCAAGTTAACTCTACTAGCTGCCAACGAAGCCCTTGATTTGATCTTCTAATTCTTTCTTTAAAGGATAGTGAACTAAATTAACTTAGTCACATAGATCATGAAATCTAGTCTCGACATAATTGCAAGTAGGATATGTGTGATATAAAGGAACATGCCTCATAACCTTACCTCAAAAGCTAAGGTTGCTAGACTATGAATGGACATGATATGCTAATACAAGTATTGACTTATTTATATAGTTCTAATTTATGAATACAAGAATAAATCTAATATTCACTAGTTTATGCATATGTGTGCATTATTTTGATGATTTTACATCTTTAAAGAGTAAAAGAGCATTTAAGTACACATTTGTGGCCTTCAAAGGGGCTACGGATAATTTAATTTAAAATATTTTTCCTTTGAAAAAAGTATGTAATTATTTTAAAGATAAAATTTTCTTATAGTTGCATTTAGATCATTTGATTATTACGGTAAACAACTTAATATCTTAGGAGCTTAACAATGTTATAACCATGACAAAAAAAAGAAAAAAAAAAAGCAAAAGGCATAGTAAAGATTGCAGGCTCCTTACTCTATAAGTAATTTGATTGTGCCTTTACACCCAACATCAATTGCACCTATGATGCATCACATCCTATTCCTCATTTGAAACACTTTTTCCCTTCCTTAGATGACCAACATTTGGCTTCACATTCAAACCCCTCTTTTATGTTGTACTTTTGCAATGAACAATCACAATTAGCAATCCAGATGACTAATTTGATGAAGCTAAATACAAAATTTACTAAAGAAAAGAATATAAACTTATTCACTGATTGAGAGGAAAAGATGAGAAGAATGGTTGTGGTGCAGGAAGCTGAACACGACTGGAGCTGTCGATGGCATATTGGCTATTGAGTTTGGGCAAACTGGCAAAGAGGGAGTTGTGATGAAGATTTTAGTCAAGCTAGAGTTATTAACCTTCTCTGGGTGATCAACTAGATTCAGTTAGAATGAAAGTGAGAGGAAATAGAAAGAGCTAGGTTGCAATTCATTAAAAGGAGTAAAGGCTGATGCTATGGGAACTTTTGAACTGAGGACGACACACTGTTGCGAGTATGAAGGGATCAATCTTAGAAGTAGGTCGGAAAATGCTGAAATGTTATGCGGCTCCTTCTTGAAGGAAAGACTTGCTGCGTTCGGCTAGGTGTACCCATGAATGGCGAGAAAAGGATAAAACGAGAGGGCTATGTATGTGGAGGGATGCTGGCTGAAAGAGAGAAGAAGGGATGAAGAAATGAAAAGGAATTGATGCTTACGGTGAATCGTGATCGACAATGCGAGGGAGAGCCGGAGGAGGAAACACTTGCGGATTGAGGGAAAATCAGAGCCGAGCGAATGCGGAAGTGAGGAAAATTGGGAGCCGAGGGCTTTCGGTTCCTTGGTTTGCAGTTGAGAATCGAGCGTGCCTTCTGCCCTAGTGGTTGAGGGAAACGGGGCTTGTAGCTTTGAAGGAATCGGAGCGTGTCGTTCCCTTGCGGTTGAGGGAGACGGAATGAAGGGTGGGAAGTGAGGAAGCCTCGGCATCCTCTGTCTGGTTCTGCGCGAACGAGCTCGGGTTGTGCGGTTTTGAATAGGAGGTGAAGGGTTCGAATAGGAGGGATTGAATACGAGCTCGGGTCGTGCGGTTTTGAATCGGAATCGGCGTGAATAGAGGAATTAGGGCCGGTTAGGATTAGATAAGTATATATATATATATATATATATATATATATATATATAGGCATTGTTAATTTGTTTTAAGTGTTTAATTAATTCCAATATAGATTTTATGGCTACATTATTATATAGTTAATATATATCTCGATTTTAGATTATTCTGATGTTCCGGACATAATGACACAATCCATTTCACGATCGGGCTATTCTTGTTAGTGACCATTATTTAAAATACGCATTGTCGCTTTCTCGATTCATTCACATAGATTTTGAAGCTGACATCATTTAGTAGGTTCGATTTTTCAACTTAAAATGAATGGAGTCGTTTCAACATCGCCACAACTTTCTTAGATATGCGCATATCGTCGATCTCTTGATCGATTTACCGTTAGATTGTGCAATATTTATATTTTGATCAATTTTGACATCCTAAACGTAATGAAGAAGTCCGTGCATCGATCGGAGATCATTTCGATTGATTTCAATGATGTATAATATATTTCAGCTTCGATTTGCGTACTATTGCATCTGAAGTTCTTCAAATTTGACTTATAGGCTTCACTCGACTCATATAATATATATGAAGGTCAACATGTGTATATAATATATATACATAATATATAATTTGAATTATATACATATATTATATACACGATCAAATAATATAATATTATTAGGATCTCAATATAAAATTATGTCCAAATTTTAGATATAATAATATCTCTTATTGTATAATTCAAAATTGAGTTCTAACAGTCGCTACCTGCATATGCAACAGCCAGCTTCCATTGACAAAAATTTAAAAATAAAATATAAAAAAGTAAAATTATATCTACGTGGTTTGATTTCAGACGACTTGACTACCAAATCATGCCACGTAGACACTATTTTTTTTTGTGGATATCTATTCTTAAATCGGGTCTATTTTTAAAATAAGCCGAGCACCTTGTCGCCGGCTCACCTGGTTCCCACCGTGCCCATCTCAGCTGTCAACGGCCTCCCTCCCCTTCCGACATGGCGATCCTGTTTGCTCTGGTGGCGCGGGATCTGTGGTTCTTGCTGAGTACAGCGCCACACAGACGAAAGATAGCGCGATTGCGAGGCAGATCCTGGAGAAGATCACGGGCACCCAAGACAGCAACGTCTCCTACTCGCAGGATCGCTACATCTTCCCCGTTAAGCGTACCGATGGCATCACCGTTCTCTGTATGGCCGATGACACCGCCGGAAGTGAGCTCTATTTTCCCTTTCCCCCTTCCCCCTTCCCCGTCTTTCAGCCGCATCGATCCGCCTATTTTCGTTTCAGCTTGATGGCTGCACTGTTTCCCTTTTATTTGATTTGTGAAGTTTACATGGAATCGTATGGTTGTGTCGCTTAAAGAGCTAGGTTGCAATTCCAGGTATTAGTTAAATGGACCCATTCTGATGTGAAAGATGCTACATGGGAAGTTTTTAGTTCTTTATGCAGGTTCTTGAAGGCGAAGGGGCTGTTATGACTCAACCCATTATGCTGGATCAATCTAAGGTGCAGGAACAAACAATAAATTGGATACAAAATGCCGAGAGAGAGAGAGAGAGAGAGAGAGAGACCTAAATATACAACAAATCAAACTCCAGATAAGGGTAAAGAGGGACGACGGTCGACGAGACAAAGACGAGCTCCGCAGTGGATGGAAGATTACGAAAAATAGCTGTAGAAAATCCTGTAACAGAATTATATTCAAATTGTTAGGTTAGTTAGCATAATAACTATTATCAAGAAAGGAAGAGGGAAAGATATCTTTAACTATAAATACTTGGAGTTGATTCCAAGAGGGGGAGGAAAATAAAAAAAACAGAAAAGATTTCAAGAATAATTTTCTTCTACCTCTCTCCAGTTTCTTTTCTTTCCATTTTTCTCTTTTTTTTTCCCTTTCTTTCCGGCTCTCTCGATATCGAGTTTTTCATTTTGAATCTTCAATTATACTTTTACAACCTATTTAATATTACTTGATACTTTTTTTTGTATATAACATTAACTTTCTCGTGAACTTCTAAAATCCTAAGATCTTATAAGTCAGTATTAAAAATATTTTTATTAATATTCTTTAAGTACCCATATCTAATATTAAGATAATATTTGATTCATTTTCATCTTTCAAGTGTTTATTTTAAAATCTAAAATCAGTAGTCGATGTTAGGTACTTAAACTTTCATCTGAAATGACTTTACAGTCTAAGTGATCTCTTTTTCTTATAAAAAAATAATCAATATATGCTTTACTAGTTCCATTCCTATAAATGATAATATGCTCATTTTTTCTTAATTAAAGTATTAGTAATTAAAAATCATAAGATAAAGTAAAATTCAGTATGATCATATCTTCTTTATTAGTAATTCCAAACCAATTGCTATTATCAATATTTTTAAAATCTTATATCACTCTACTAATATGTCTATTTAAATCTTCTCCAATAAACACTCTTTCTTCAAGAGGAATATTTTGTATTGATTTTTCTAAGTTATTCTAAAATTTTTCTTTTGAGCATAAATACAAACCTACTTGAGGAGCATAAACACGTATAATATTAATAATCTTATCATAAACAATAATTTTTAAAATTATAATTCTATCTTCAATTTTATTAATTTTTATAATATTATCCTTTAAATCCTTATCTATAATTACACATACATCATTTCTACTATGACTTCTACCTTTACTAATGTTTAAAACTTAAATTTTGAACATCTTTGATCTTCTCCCAATCCATTTAGTTTTTTTTTTAATACATAAGATATTTATCTTTATATGAACCATAATATCTATTAATTTAGTTGTGAAAGCACATATTTTAAGTTATGTCCTAATTTTAATTTCATGTACTAACTTCTTTTCTCACATTCATTTATAATGGAGAAACCATTGCTTATTTAACACCACCAGGGCGCTGATGCAACAGTCCTTTTACACTTTTCACTATATTCAGGCTATATGATACATGCTTATTTAAATGATTCATGTCATGATTTTTTTTTTTTGACAAGTTTTATATTGGATGTTGCCTATCAAATACAACCCTCCACCTTTTTCATCCAGAGCTTGGGATGCGACAACGATAATTTTAAGTTTGATTACAAATGTAGAAACTAACATAAAGTTCAAACCTTCTAAGCTTTTGGCGTCTACTAATCAAAAGCTAGACTTTCCATTTTTCTCACATGTTTTCTCCATAAAATAAATTTGATTCAAATTGTTATTTCAACCTCTTAACCACATATCACTTGCAAATAAATAAAATGGGTTCAATGCCCATATACAATAAATCATATTTCTAGCTCTATTAATCTATGCCCAACTATCTATATAGTGTGCAATTAGCTACAATTTTATTTGTTGATCCAACTATTCACCTTTTTATGTTAAATATGGTGGATAATTGGCTCCAATTTTCTTTAAACCTTTTATACATCCACAACTCTAGTTATATCCAACAATGAGACTGATTATAAATTTTTAATATTTTAAATATAATATACAATTAAGAAATAGAGGGAGGTGGTTGAACACAACATACATATACCTTAAGGCTGTAGAAGAATCGACCATCCGATAAGTTACTCGTGACTCGACTCGGTTAGAGCTTGTTCATGATCCAACATTAACTAATCGAACGAGCTTGAACAATTTTATAAATTCTCGATTGCTAAATGAACAAGTTTGAATAACTTATTGTCTAGTTCATTTATATTCATGAACAATATCATTTAAAGCTCGTGAACAAGCTTGTTGAGGAGCTTGATTACGGCTCGAATAAGGCTTGCTCATAAATAGTATCATTTAAAATTTATTTTTAGGCTTAATAAACTTTAATTAATACATGTTGTTTATATTTCTGAATAAGTTGCTCGTGAGCAAGCTTGATTAAAGCTAGTTTATTTTATTAAACGAGCTGCTTGTTAACAAGCTCGATAAGCCTAATATGAACCGAGCTCGCGAACAAGCTCGAGTCGAGCTTGAACAAATTTTTTTTAAACTAGCTCGAGCTTGAGCACAATCCTAAAAACTCGAATCGAGTTCGAGCTCGAGCTCGATAATGATATCGAGCTTGAACTCGAATAAGCATATACTGACTTGGCTCGGTTGCTTGCCCTAATATACCTATATCAATACATATTAGTTCCCCTTGAAAGGAACTAATGGCCACATCAACAAAATAAAAGCCCTCTTGAAAGGTGTTTTCTCGGCTTGGCCACATCAACAAAACAACTCATGTCAATGTTAAAAATTGATCCTTTCCGGCATTTTATTTCTCTCCATTGTAGTATCTTTCTGCAAGGGTAATTAATCATAATATAGTATTATGAATTAATTTGCGAAAATATATTGGTGAGAATGATTAAAAATTAATCTAATTTAATCTTTATTGATTAATGATTATTAAAAACTAAAATATTCTATATATTTACAAATCAATTAAAATTATTAATAATATTATAATTACTAATAATACATCAGAATCATGTTAAATTTTTTGCTAAATTTTACTTCAACACATAAATCCTCAATAACACTCAAATAATTTATCAAGATTTATTTAAAAATAACAAAATATTATTAAAAAATAGTCCATTAAAAATAATATAGTAATTAAAATAATTAAGTTAGAAATTATAAGTATATAAAAAACAAATAATGTAAAAAAAAAAACGTGTAAAGTGTTATTGAGTATTTAATATATAAATATTAATTATATAACGATATTTTATTATATTTAACTCAATCTTGATAAACTATTTAGTGTTATTGAGTATTTATAAATGAATACAAAATTTAGCAAAATGTATTATTATACTAATCTATTAAAAGAGCTGCAAGGCTGAATTAATAACTAAAATCTTAAAAGTTTCTATAATTAGAAGCAATAAAAAATCTTAAATAATTATTTAAGTGTTTGGTTTCGTAATCGCTTAGTTCACATGAAATCGAACTTATTTTTTTATTTATAACAAAATGCTCGATGTTGCCCAATCAAAACCCTAAGAGATAATTGCTATCTGAAAGATGGTGAAAATAGCAGTCAAGTTCTTATTAAACATGCACCAGAAGGCCTAGAATGCATAAAGTAATGAATTCTTTGAAGGAAAGAAAATCCGTTCTTTGTTCATACTCTCAACAATCTTCTTAACCCTTTGTTTACACTGTTAAAGAAAGGAGGCTGAACTTATGGCTGTGTACTATGCCATTGAGATTTGCCTTCAACAAGGCTGGTTTAACATCTGGATTGAAGTGGATGCTTTGCTGATTATTGACCTCTTAGCTTCTACGAAGGCTAGTAATGCTGAATTGTTTTACGTGCTCAAGCATCTCCGGACCCTCCTTTCTAAATTCAGTTATAAGATCTCCCATGTTTGGAGGGAAGGCAATGCATGCGCCGATTTTCTAGCAAACTTAGGTGCTAGTCTGACTAATAGAGCTATCTTTGATAACTTAACTCTACCTCATCATCTCAAAGGTTTAGTTAACCTCGATCGGACTGGGCTACCCTATTGCGATTGGTTAACGGTCCCATCCTTTATTTTTTATTTTTGCTGGTACTTTCCACTAATAGAAGTTTCTGAATTTTCCTTCCATGGTTTCTGGCTGGTTCCTTTACGTTGAGATTGCGGTTGTTTGGCTACACCGTGGAGCCTTATGTTAGGCTTTATTTGGCATTTTAAATGGATTGTTGGTGTTTGGATCCTAATGTATATGCATATGATTCCTATGGCTGGCAGCATTATTTTTTTGGTATTGGTTGGAATGTTATTAATCGGTAGGCATTTGTGTTGGGTTTTGTGGATCACGCCCCGCTATCGGAGCATTCCACTGTTTCAAATTTATGATTATCCTGGTTTTGTTTTCTGGCTGGTTTTTCCTCATTACGGTCTTGCGGTATTGGCTGTTCCGTGGTGCCTTCCTGGCTGTTTCCTGTTATTGGGATTGCAGGTTGTCTGGATGACCCGTGATGCCTTCTATTTTTCTTTATGGTATTTTATGTGGTTGCTGGTAATTGCTTCTGTTCCTTGGCTGGCAGCATAAGCCTTTTGGTGATGGTTGGTATGAGAATAATCTGTTTGTACTTGTTGCCTTGGTTTTGTTTGACTGGGCTACCCTTTTTCAGTGTATTAACTTCTCTAATGTATCTACAAGTGCAATATTTGGCTACAGCATTATTGCTTTGGATTCTACGGTATCGGGTGGCTTCTTTAGCACCTGCTGTTATCCCCATTGCTGCTGGCTATTTATAGTATTTGGCTTATCCTTACGTATTGGGGCATTGTCTCTAAGCACTGGATGTCTTGCCTATTCCTTTTTTTGGGGAGCTGCGGCTGTTTTGTTTTTCCTATACACTTAATGGATTCAGGTCTGGATACCTTCATCGTAGCACTTTGTCCTTCTGGACCATAAATTATGTCTCAAATGACAAATCCCCAATAGTTCCTATTCAGGTTTGTGGGATAGGAGGGCTGTGTGGTCTTCACTTCATTTCGGTTGGTAGTTGCATTTCTGTGGTTTCCTACCGATGTTGGATGCTCATATTTGCCCCAATTGGCAGTGAATGACCCGGAGCCTTCTTTATCCCCCCTTTTTCACTATCAAGCTCAAATTATCGCATTCCGTTCACTGCCCCACTATTGAATTGGCTCAAACTTGTCTTTGGATTTTAACATTGCGTGTTTTAGTTTTGTCCTTGCAGTTGCTTAGTCATGGACTCTTCTCCTTACTTCGACCTTATTTTCATTGCCTTCATATGGTTGCTTCGATTTATCATTTTACTCTTACAATTTTATGCTTTGGATTTTGGATGTATTTAGCTTGGGGTTTTTCTCCTTAGGTTGATTGTAGCTCTTTGAGCAGTAGTTCTGGAGTGTAACCCCTTTTAAGGACCTTGTAACCTTAATTTTGTGGCAATAAAATAAAAAAATAAAAAAAAAATTAAAAAAAAAAAAAAAAAAAAAAGGTAATAAAAAAAACATATTATTAATAGTCAGGCTCTTCAAACAAATGCATAAGTGAAAGAAGTTTGAAGTTATGCTAAAACTTTTTTTTTTTTTAAGTTCAAGCATAGATTGCAAAAAAAAAAAAAGAAAAGAAAAAGAAAAAAAAAGAAGTTAAATTTATTAATAGGCTATAACACTTAAGAGGAGAGGTGAATCAAATCTAATAAAATTTATAAGTTAAAATTTAATTTTAACTTTGCTAGAACAGTTAATTGAAAATCAGTTTGAATCTTAAACTAGAGCACAACAACAATGTAAAGTTAAATGAGGAAAAAAATGAAGAAATAGATAGCACTAAAATTTTTATGTGATTCAATTAAATCTAAAAGCTAACTTATGTCCATGCCTAGCCACTCAAGCTAGGAACCTATCAAATCTTTTGTACTCTCATATATTGGACAAGTACAACTCCAAAAACACATACTTTTTTATATTAGGCAAGTTAACCTCAAAACACCTACTTTATTATTTCGGGTAAGCACAACATAAAACAAATTACACACTCTCCTACATGAGCAAGTACAGCCACATACAACTTGAAATTATAAAATAAAAAGAAAAGTACAAATCTTCAAATCTAACTCTCAGATTTTAAAAAGATTTTATTCTCAACCTTACTAAACTATAAGATGACAAATAGAAGAAAGCTCACAAAATTTTCTTTGTTAATTTTAAAAATAATTTAAATAATGAATGTAATGATATGAATCTCGAACTAATGTAAAAATAGAAAAACAATGCAATTAAAATATATATGAAACTATGATCGATGATCATAAATTAAATTATATGAATGAACAATGATTAAGAATCTAAAGAAATTAGA
Organism: Cymbidium sinense; assembly: GCA_021442155.1. NCBI lineage: Eukaryota > Viridiplantae > Streptophyta > Magnoliopsida > Asparagales > Orchidaceae > Cymbidium > Cymbidium sinense. The sequence goes on from CM038233.1 coordinate 61,032,101, forward strand.
AAATCAAAATCAAAACCTTATCATTCAATATGAGAAAACAAAATCATTAAGCACACTTAAATGAACTCAAAATTATCATACTCAAGCCCTTTGAAAGAAAGTTTGGAGAGGCAAGATCAAGCTTGATTGACTCTCTTCCATTGTAAGATATAGGATTGAAGAAGATGGTGTGATCTCCTCTTGAGAATGTTTGAAGTGAAAGAGGATGAGAAAAGAAACTTGGATTCTTAAATGAACAGGCAACTTAGAAAACTTTTGTAAGTGATCAACCAAGGCTTGTGTTATCAAGAGAGTGTCATGATACAAATGCAAGGCAATAAATAGATTAGGGCAAAAGGAGAGGACAACCAAGCATAGATAAGGCTAGTTGGCCAAGCATAAATTTATTTGAAATTTTTTCAATATTTAAATAAATTAATTTGAATTTGAACCAGGTAATGAAGAGAAGAAAATTTTATGTAGTTTAATTAGCCTAAATAATCATTAATTAATCAGGAGAATAATTAGGAACTAATTCAAAAACAAAATAAATTAAATACAATAAATAGGTGGGACTACCAAGACTTTCTTTAATTGGATCTATCATCAATTAATGCAAATCAATCATTGAATTAATTAAGAAACAAATTAAGAAGTAATTTGAAAATTGAATACAAATTTAAAATTGAATTTTGAAAAATAAGGAGGTAGACCAATGTAGTTTCTAAAATAAGATTTTACAAAGAAAGAGATAATTCAATTCAATATAATTCAATTTAAATTTGAATTCAGTTTAATCAAATCAAATAAAATTGATTTGAATGGAGTGGGCTACCAATACCTTCAAATAATGGAGGAAATAAAATTGAAAATAATGCAATGCAGAATTCAAATTTAAAATTATATAAAAATAAAAATTATTAATGCAATAATTCACCTAATTAAATTAGAAAAATAATTTGAAATAAGGAACTTCTTAATGAATCCAAGTCTAAGCTAAATTGATTGTTCTAAGATAATTGATCAAGTTGGGTTTAGTAATTTATTTTAAACATTTTAAAAAAAATATTAATAGCTTCCAATTGTATCTTTGTTATCATAAAAATCAAATAAACTAAATCTTGGGGAGCCAACTATCTCCTTATTTTTTATGATGATAAAATGATATTAAAAGTGTATAAGGATGAAGGTGCAAAATAGTCTTATATCAACCTTATTAAAATAAATTTAATAAAATAAATCATGTATCCAAATAAATATTGTAGCAAAGTGAATTATGCAATGAAATAAATCATGTCGCTCCCTTTAAATATATTCATTTAAAAATCAATATACATATTTTTCCTTCTTTTTGCAACATACAAAGGAAATGAAGGGGGTCAAAATATGAATAGTAGAATGCATGAATTTAAATGGAATGATCTAATATGTTGGGCATACATTTTAAATTACACAAAAAAAAAATCTTCAAGTAAGTATTTAATAAAATAATATGTAATTTAAAATCAATAATAACAAATTTAATATTAATATCATCTTTACACATATGATCTTTAATGAAATGGTGTATAATCTCAATATACTTGATATATTAGTGCTAAATAGGGTTTTTAATTAAACATATAGCACTATGTTTAGAAAATAAGGTAGCTCCATGTAATTCATCCATGAGTTCTTCAGGGGTTGGAATAGAAAATCTGTCAGGTATAGTGACTTTATTGAGGGCTCTATAGTCTACACAAAATCTGTGTGCCATCCTTCTTTTGATTATAATCTTTGGGAAGAGAAAGTGACGATACTTTCTCCGATTATACTTTCAACATTTCTTTGATTAACCTTTCAATTTCATTTTTTTGGAAATGTGAATTGTAATTTTAACTCTCACGGTTGAGTTCCGTGTGTATGGATTTGATGGTCTATATTTCTTCTTGGAGGTAAGCTTGTTGGGCTTTGAAATAACTCTGTGCTTAGTATTCTTTGTATTCTGGCTATTTATTGAATTCTATTATAGAGGACTTTCCTCCTCTGTTGTTTGACTCATCTGGAAGCAAGATAGTATTTCTTTCATTCGCAACTTAGTGAACCGATGAAGAGAAATTTTGTCCACTTGATGATCTTTGTATTTTCGTGCACTAATCTGTCATTAAAGTAGAATTTTAAGCTTCTTGTAATCAAATGTACATTCACCCAATTATTCTAACCATTGAACTCCCAAAACTATATCTGCTCCTTGCATGGGTAACAGATAGCAATCAGTGATAAAAGTATTGCCTTGTAGTTGAATAGGGAGATTAGAACATATGCCTGAACATTTTAAAGTTTCCCCATTGCCGACTAACACTTGAAAGACTGATGCTGGAGTTACTTTGAAATCAATAAATTTTGCTAATTTTGATTGAATGAAATTGTGGATGGATCCACTGTCAATCAAAACTTGTACTTTTTTATTACCAATCAAACCTTGTAATCTCAAGGTTCTAGGATTAGACTGACCTGTAAATGCATTGAGGCTGATTTCAGGAAATTCTTCTTGTAGATTTTGCAATTCAGATTCAGTTTCTTGCTGTAAATACTGCTCTTGATCTTCATTGATCACCGTTAGAATAAACATTTTTGATTTGCAAATGTGTCCTTTGTGATACTTATCATCACAATTAAAGCATAATCCCTTCTTCCTTCTTTCATCTAGTTGTGTTGGAGTCAGTTTCTGGATGGGAATGTTTTGTTTATTGAGCATCACATTATTTTGGTTGATTGCTAGAATTATTGGTGTTGGCGTTGGGTGGTTGATAGCTTTGATTTTGTTTATTTTGTTGAGCTTGGTGTGCTCAGTAGTTTCTTGGCATTGTTAAATCATCGCTAGCCTCCTCCATCGGTTTAGCTAACTGAAGGCTTCTTTGTAGGGAACTAGGCTGCAATGCTCTTACTTCCCTTTTTATATCCTGTCTTAAACCAAATTCAAAACAGCTCTGTAAGAATTCAGGTGGAATACCTGATATCTGATTTGCCAATTCCTCAAATTCATTATAAAATTGCTAACGTATTTTTCTATTGTAATTTGGCAAGTTCACCCTTAAATCTACAAAGATGGGCCAAATCTCTGAATAACTTGTTCTTTAAATTGTGTCCATGAGTGAAGTTGTTTATTAAGATGCATCCACTGATACTCAGCTTTGGTCCATCCATGTATACCGATGAAATTAAGAACTTCTGATCTTCAGATAGGCTATAGTATTGAAAGAATTGGTTTGCTTTAAATAGCCAACCTCTAGGATTGTCTCCATTGAATCTTGGCATATCAACTTTCACAGGTCTATTGTTGTGTGGTGGTTGTTGTCTAGTGGGAAAGGAAATTTCAGTATGAGGAGGACATACATGATTGTTGTTGTTGTTGATGATTGCTTTCTAATTTTTCTTCAATTCGATAGTCTTCTTGAGACTTCATTTAATATCATGGTTATTGAAGACATCATCATCTGTTTTATTGTCTTCCTACCGAACTCATCTATGGTCTTTCTTTGTGTCTTCTACGCCATTTGTATTGATTGATGTAGTCAACGAGCACCAATAATATGGTCTTAATTACGTATCGAATTTGTCCGGAGAGAGTTATTATGTCAATTCGGTTTGGCTTGGTTTGAGTGAGGCTCAATGAGTTGACTCAGAGTAGTTACAAATACGCTGGGAATAACTTGGAGGCATTCTGAGACGTCGGATATAGCGTGTTGTAACTTGGCTGTTGGATCTGATCACTCAGATCGAGTGTCTATTGAGCTTGAGCTTGAGTCGTCGGATGCTGGATTATTTCTCGTGGCCTTTGGATGTGTTTCTTGATCACACGGTTCTGATGTGTTAATAGCGTTAGTGGATTACAGGTGTCAATCGTGCTGATGGTGATGAAGCTGAGGGTAGATGGCCGTCTGATCAGGCGAAGGAGCGTCGGTGGATCTGATCTCTGCCGTTTGATGAAGCTTGCGGAGGAAGCCACTCGTTTCGAATTGGAAACGACGTGCCGGGTCTAGCAGTCATTCAACATTCGAGTCCTTGAGATCCAAAGGAAGAGCTCTGGAGAAAGATGGATCTAGAGGGAGAGAGTTGGGGTTTCACCGGTCTTAAGGGAGGATTCCCGCTACGTCTACCGTAGGAAATGCTCAGAGGAGGAAGAAAAAGATTGGAGTCAGAGGAGGAGGAGTTTCTTGAGATAAAATTCCATCCATTGTTTGCTATTCTCATCCCTATTTATAGTTTTCTGATGTTCTTCTTAGATAGCTATCTTCTATGACTCTGTTAACTCAATTCTATTACATTCTGTTAAGTATCTGGCTTTTGTCTAACTGAATATCGTTGTGGATATTATTGATGCTTGTAGTCTGTTTATTGGCCGTTATTTTCTGTATCTGGTCGTGTATTTTCTCTGTCGGTTCTTTGGGAGCTTTTCTTGTTCTAGGAATTATTTATCCCTCGCTTTCTGTTTTGTCTCTAAAAAAAACTGTTAACTTGTTTTGTAATAATTTTCTATTTCATTTCTTTATTCCTCTCTGTTCTGAGGTTGTAATTTATTCTCTGTTTGATGTTATAATTTCTCCATACTTGTGAAATCCTTTAGCCAATCCGGCCTTCTTCTGTTTCTTTTGTTTCTGTTGTTGGATTGGGGATATGGGTTCATATCATGTTTTCTCCATAAAATAAATTTGATTCAAATTGTTATTTCAACCTCTTAACCACATACCACTTGCAAATAAATAAAATGGGTTCATTGCCCATATACAAAAAATCATATTTCTAGCTCTATTAATCTATGCCCAACTATCTATATAGTGTGCAATTAGCTACAATTTTATTTGTTGATCCAACTATTCACCTTTTTATGTTAAATATGGTGGATAATTGGCTCCAATTTTCTTTAAACCTTTCATACATCCACAACTCTAGTTATATCCAACAATGAGACTGATTATAAATTTTAATATTTTAAATATAATATACAATTAAGAAATAGAGGGAGGTGGTTGAACACAACATACATATACCTTAAGGCTGTAGAAGAATCGACCATCCGATAAGTTACTCATGACTCGACTCGGTTAGAGCTTGTTCATGATCCAACATTAACTAATCGAATGAGCTTGAACAGTTTTATAAATTCTCGATTGCTAAATGAACAAGTTTGAATAACTTGTTGTCCAGTTCATTTATATTCAATAACAATATCATTTAAAGCTCGTGAACAAGCTTGTTGAGAAGCTTGATTAAGGCTCGAATAAGGCTTGCTTATAAATAGTATCATTTAAAATTTTATTTTTAAGCTTAATAAACTTTAATTAATATAGGTTGTTTATATTTTTGAATAAGTTGCTTGCGAGCAAGCTTGATTAAAGCTTGTTTATTTTATTAAACCAGCTGCTTGTTAACAAGCTTGATACGCCTAATATGAACCGAGCTTGCGAACAAGCTCGAGTCGAGCTTGAACAAAATTTTTTTAAACTAGCTCTAGCTTGAGCACTATCCTATAACCTCGAATCAAGTTCGGCTCGAGCTCGAGCTCGAGCTCGATAATGATATACGAGCTTGAACTCGAATAAGCATATTCTCGACTCGGCTCGGTTCATTTGCTGCCTTAATATACCTGTATCAATACATATTAGTTCCCCTTGAAAGGAACTAATGGACACATCAACAAAATAAAAGCCCTCTTGAAAGGTGTTTTCTCGGCTTGGCCACATCAACAAAACAACTCATATCAATGTTAAAATTGATCCTTTCCGGCATTTTATTTCTCTCCATTGTAGTATCTTTCTTCAAGGGTAATTAATCATAATATAGTATTATGAATTAATTTGTGAAAATATATTGGTGAGAATGATGAAAAATGATTAAAAATTAATCTAATTTAATCTTTATTGATTAATGATTATTAAAAACTAAATATTCTATATATTTACAAATCAATTAAAATTATTAATAATATTATAATTACTAATAATACATCAGAATCATGTTAAATTTTTTGCTAAGTTTTACTTCAACACATAAATCCTCAATAACAATCAAATAATTTATCAAGATTTATTTAAAAATAACAAAATATTATTAAAAAATAGTCCATTAAAAATAATATAGTAATTAAAATAATTAAGTTAAAAATTATAAGTATATAAAAAACAAATTATGTAAAAAAAAAAACAAACGTGTAAAGTGTTATTGAGTATTTAATATATAAATATTAACGATATTTTATTATATTTAACTCAATCTTGATAAACTATTTAGTGTTATTGAGTATTTATAAATGAATATAAAATTTAGCAAAAATGTATTATTAGTAATTACAACATTATTAATAAATTCAATTAATCTATAAATATGTAAAGTATTTTAGTTTTTCATAATCGTTAATCATTAAAGATTGAATTAGATTAATAAGAGATGTACTAATCTATCAAAAAGAGCGCGCAAGACTGAATTAGTGACTAAAATCTTTAAAGTTTCTATAATTAGAAGCAGTAAAAATCTTAAATAATTATTCAAGTGTTTGGTTTGCTGTGTACTGCTTAGGTCACATGAAATCGAACTTATTTATTTATTTATAACAAAAATGCTCTAATGTTGCCCAATTGATCATGCAGACAGTGATTTGACAAGTTTATATTTATTTATTTTTACAATTAAAAATCCACCGTCTTAGCTTTCGGTTGGCGTGGTGAATCCGGGCGAGTTGAATCCTCTCAAGGAGGCCTATCTAAGGTGGGAAAAATAAGTGGGGATCCGACACGTGTGGGTAATGAATGTGGCGCTAGGACTCCGTAGGATTAGTCACAATGACATCCTCACTCACAAAATGGGTGGGGTGTTGGGTGGATACCCATTGCAAAAAAAAAAAAAAAAAAACCCTAAGAGATAATTGCTATACAGAAAGATAGTGAAAATAGTAGTCAAGTTCTTATTAAACATGCAAGTACAACTCCAAAAACACATACTTTTTTTACAATAGGCAAGCTAACCTCAAAACACCTACTTTATTATTTCAGGTAAGCACAACATAAAATAAATTACACACTCTCCAACATGAGCAAGTACAGCCCCATACAACTTGAAATTATAAAATAAAAAGAAAAGTATAAATCTTCAAATCTAACTCTCGGATTTTAAAAAGATTTTATTCTCAATCTTACTAAACTATAAGATGGCAAATACAAGAAAGCTCACAAAATTTTATTTGTTAATTTTGAAAATAATTTAAATAATGAATGTAATGATATGAATCTCGAACTAATACAAAAAGAAAAACAATGCAATTAAAATATATATGAAACTATGATCGATGATCATAAATTAAATCATATGAATGAAGAATGATTAAGAATCTAAAGAAATTAGAAAATCAAAATCAAAACCTTATCATTCAATATGAGAAAACAAAATCATTAAGCACACTTAGAACTTAAAAATTATCATACTCAAGCCCTTTGAAAGAAAGTTTAGAGAGGCAAGATCAAGCTTGATTGACTCTCTTCCATTGTAAGATATAGGATTGAAGAAGATGGTGTGATCTCCTCTTGAGAATGTTTGAAGTGAAAGAGGATGAGAAAAGAAACTTGGATTCTTAAAAGAACAAGCTCCATAGAAAACTTTTGTAAGTGATCAACCAAGGCTAGTGTTATCAAGAGAGTGTCATGATACAAATGCAAGACAATAAATAGATTAGGGCAAAAGGAGAGGACAACCAAGCATAGAGATAAGGCTAGTTGGCCAAGCATAAATTTATTTGAAAATTTTTCAATATTTAAATAAATTAATTTGAATTTGAATTTGAATCAAGTAATGAAGAGAAGAAAATTTTATGTAGTTTAATTAGCTTAAATAATCATTAATTAATCAGGAGAATAATAAGGAACTAATTCAAAAACAAAATAAATTAAATACAATAAATAGGTGGGATGACCAAGACTTTCTTTAATTGGATCTATCATTAATTAATGCAAATCAATCATTGAATTAATTAAGAAACAAATTAACAAGTAATTTGAAAATTGAATACAAATTTAAAATTGAATTTTGAAAAATAAGGAGGTAGACCAATGTAGTTTCTAAAATAAGATTTTACAAAGAAAGAGATAATTCAATTCAATGTAATTCAATTTAAATTTGAATTCAGTTTAATCAAATCAAATAAAATCGATATGAATCTACAGGAGTGGGCTACCAATACCTTCAAATAATGGAGGAAATAAATTTGAAAATAATGCAATGCAAAATTCAAATTTAAAATTATATAAAAATAAAAATTATTAATGCAATAATTCACCTAATTAAATTAGAAAAATAATTTGAAATAAGGAACTTCTTAATGAATCCAAGTCTAAGCTAAATTGATTGTTCTAAGCTAATTGATCAAGTTGGGTTTAGTAATTTATTTTAAACATTTAAAAAAAAAGATATTAATAGCTTCCAATTGTATGTTTGTTATCATAAAAATCAAATAAACTAAATCTTGGGGAGCCAACTATCTCCTTATTTTTATGATGATAAAATGATATTAAAAGTGTATAAGGATGAAAGTGCAAAATAGTCTTATATCAACCTTATTGAAATAAATTTAATAAAATAAATCATGTATCCAAATAAATATTGTACCAAAGTGAATTATGCAATGAAATAAATCATGTCGCTCCCTTTAAATATATTCATTTAAAAATCAATATACTTATTTTTCCTTCTTTTTGCAACGTACAAAGGAAATGAAGGGGGTCAAAATATGAATAGTAGAATGCATGAATTTAAATGGAATGATCTAATATGTTGGGCATACATTTTAAATTACACAAAAAAAATCTTCAAGTAAGTATTTAATAAAATAATATGTAATTTAAAATCAATAATAAGAAATTTAATATTAATATCATCTTTACACATATGATCTTTAATGAAATGGTGTATAATCTCAATATACTTGATATATTAGTGCTAAATAGGGTTTTTAATTAAACATGTAGCACTAGTCTGATAGGAATGTGTCCTATCCTAATATTAAAGTCTTCTAACTATTGCTTTAACCAAGAAATATGAGCAACACAATTTATCATAGCTATGTACTCAATTTCAATAATAGACAGAGCAATAGAGTTCTATTTTCTAGAGGACTAAACACAAGTAATGATTCCAAAATTTGGCATATGTATGATGTATTTTTCTTATATATTTTGTAATCTACAAAGTCAACGTCAGAATAAGCAACCAAATTACATGAAATTTTTTTTAGGGTACCATAATTCTAATTTAGAAATGCCTATAAAATAATGAAATATATGTTTGATTGTTATTAAATGAGAATATTTAGGATTGAGCTAAAAAGGGTGCACACAAGCAAACAACATAATATTAAACCTATTAATACTAAGGTATAAAAGCTGAACCTATCATGATTTTATAAAGCATTTGATTAATAGATTTACTTGATTCATCTACATCTATTTTAGAAGGGGTTATTGGAGTTTAATTAGATTTGGATCTTTTCATGTCAAATCTTTCAATCAATTATTTGTGTATTTGATTAGAAAATGAGGTATACATCTAATTTAGAGGAGGGGTTATTGGAGTTTAATTAGATTTGAATCTTTTCATGTCAAATCTTTCAATCAATTATTTGTGTATTTGATTAGAAAATAGAGGTATCATTTTTTATGTCTCACTTGAAGACCCAAGAAAAGTTGAGCTTACCTATAATACTCATTTTAAATTTCTTAGACACAAAAGAAGAGAACTCATGATATAAAGATTTATTTGTGCTCCTAAATATAATATCATCCACATATATTTGCATAATGATCAAATCATCGATTATATTTTTGAGGAATAAGGTAATATCTCCTTCTCGAATCCATAATCTATTAAAATTTTAACATATTATACTAAGCTAGTAGAGCCTATTTTAAACTATATAAAGCTTTCTTCAATTAAAAACTTAACCAAGAAGATTCAAGCTCTCAAAACTAAGGGTGCTCTACAAGGCATCTTGATCAATAAACACATTCGGAATGCACTCTTGACATTCAATTGAAAGAGTTTATAATTCTCATTATAAGCACAACCTAATAACCTCAATTTTTTTAGTGCAAATGATTCCTTAAAATCCATCCCCTCAACCTATGTGTACCTCTATGTAACAAACTTAACCTTATTTCTAGCACTATAACTTGTGTCATCCAATTTATTCCTAAAAAATCATTTAGTTTCATAACATTTTGATCTTGTGTCTAGGGATTAGTTGGCAAACATCATTTTTATAAATTAATTTTATTTTTCTTCTATAGCAATAATTAATAATTATCTTTTAGTGCTTCATCAATGAGTTTATTTTTAAACTTAAATAGCAAAGTTGAATGATTAATCACATCTTTAAACTGTCTTCCAATCATAATACCTTAGGATGGATATCCTAAAATCAAATGCTTAGGGCGATTCTTATTATGCTTTTGTTCCATAGAGTCATCAACTTTCTCTTCCAATTTTTTTTTTTTTAAGATTATCAATTTCATCATCAACAACATCATTTGTAATAAAATTAAAAGAGTTTTTTATCAAAGATAAGACGCAATAATGTTTTTATAATTAATTTTATTTTATTAAAATTTATATGATTTTCCAAAAATGGAATATGATAAGAAAATTTAATCATAAAATTTATAATCAAACGTTTCCTAAAAATTCTTTTTCATCATTCAAAATGAAGCACTTACATTTAAAAATATGAAGATCAACAATCCTAGTTTTTTTTAAAAGAATAATTCATAGAGGGCCTTATTCAAAATCGATCTAAAATAAATTTTATTCATCACATAATAAGCAATATTCATAGCTTAAACACAAAATAGTTTGATAAATTTATAATTATTGAACATACTCAATTCAATTTAAAGTCTATTCTTTTGTTCAACAACCCCATTTTGCTGAGGAGATCTCCGAGTAGATATATTATGCTTAATATCATATTCATCACAAAATTCTTCAGATGATTTATTTCAAATTCACGTTTATAATCAGTTTGAATCCTACTATCAAATAACCTCAATATCATTGAATTTATTTAGCAAATTTTCTCAAAACCTCAAAAGCATCATTCTTATTTTTTGAAAACATCACCTAAGCATATTTAGATAAATAATCTACAATCACAAAGCCATAAAATTTACAACCTAAAGTAATAGAGCTAACATTACAAAAGAAATTTATATGCAAAAGTTCTAATGGTCTAGATATAGAAATAATATTATTATTTTCAAAAGAATGCCTTAAATGCTTACTATATGGTGCACAAACATAATTAAAACAAAAATTTTAATTTAGAGAAGCCATCAACTAAGGGTGCATTTGGGCAGTAGTATTGTGCAAAATGCATCTTATGTGAGGCATGAAGAATTGCATTTTGGCCACATTTTGGAGAATCTAGGTGAAAAATTGTATTTTCCAACATGGCCTAGTAGAGTGCGATGATTGCCAAAAAGCTATGATTTGACTTTTTAAAATCAAAAATTTGTAATACCAGCTGTAATATTTTTAGACAATAGCTTCTTTTATAATAGTTTCACTATTGCATTTTAAAACTTCTACGACTACCCAAAATAGACCCTAAATCACATTTAGGGGTTGTTGGTTGGATGCATTTTTGGTGCAAAGTAAATCAAATGAAGGAATTTTAACTTTTGGAGTGTTTGGTATGATGCAAAGTAAAATTATAAGGTAGTTATAGCACATTTTAAATACATTGGAAAGGGCATTTGTGGTGTATTTAGAATTCATCCAAATTGGATGAATTTCAAATACACCAATTAGTGTAATGTGAGAACGATCGCCTCACCCACCATTTGCTGCTACCCATCGCCCTTTATCTGCTACCACCGTTGGCTATAACCCTTGCTGCCGGTTGTTACCACCACCACCCTAAACCCTAAGAAATATTTTATATTAAATTCATTCTACCCAAAAAAAAAAAAAAAAACAAACAAACAATCTCACGTATTTGTAAATTTTCCATCCAAACAATTTTAAAGTAATTCAAATACATGACATTTACTTTACGTTACATTACATTTTGTTCATTGCATTTTTTTAGGCAACCAAATAGTTCCTTAGTGATCTTATTAAGTGAATATATGTTTTTGTGCCATAATCATACATCATCACAACTGCTTTTAAAATAAAATAAATTTAAATTTTCACTTCAAGAATTTTTCAAATTAATTAATTAAACATTTTTGTATATATAGCTAATTAACAAAATATTTTCTTTTAATGATGCAATATGATGTGTGAAATGCAACATCATTTAATCCAGAAAATTAACTAATAGAAATTAAATTATATTTTAATCCTTCTACAAGAAAAAAAACTTTATTTAAGGTTATGAAATTCTTACTTCTAAATCAAATCGATGATTTTACCTTTCTCCATAAGCTATGAATCCATCTTCACTTGGCTTTAAGTAATTTGTTATTATCAATAATCTTATGCTTTGAATATCTGTTATTTAGTTATCACATATCATTTTTTTTTGCTTTGAAGGCATTGCCACAAAAATAAATTCATGGGTAAACTTTAATTTGAAATCCAAACTTGTTTGGATCACATTCATTATTATCATGAATTAGATATGTCATGAATTAATGCAAATTCATTATTGAATTAATTGGGAAATAAATCACGAACTAATTTGAAAATCAATTACAAATTTAAAATTGAATTTAGAATAACCAGGGATCGGCTAGTGTCATTTCCAAAACTAGGGTTTCACAAAGAAAGAAATAATTCAATTCATACTAATTTAAATTTAAATTTTAATCCACTTAAATCAAATCAAATCAAATAAAATTGATTTGAAGCAAGAGGGGGTTGGCCATGATCTTCAAATAATGGAGAAAATAATTTTGGAAATAATTTAATGCTTAATTCAAATCTGAATGTAAAAATATATAAAAATGAAAATGATCAATGCAATAACTCATTAAATTAAATAAAAAATATTTCGAAATAAATCATGAAATTCAGCCATGCAATGATTTTACAAAGGAGTTTTCTTTGCAAAAGGAATTTCTATGTTTTATATGAGATAAATAGTAGGCTGGTTGTGCTATTTCTAAAGAGATGTTTGATCAGATTAGTATAAGTTTCTTATGTTTTCTATTTTTTTTTTCATCTTCTCAGTTCAGGTCTTCAAAACATTTCAATCAGATTAGTATAAAATACTATTAAATAAAATGATAAGAAATCCTGAATATAAGATATCTGAGTTGTCCTCAGATAGGCTGCCCACACACATTTAAATAATTAATATGTACTCAATATAACATACTAATTTCCTTTTCATGAAAAGTATATGTATATTATATTTTATTATGTAGTTAATATATCTTCCTTCTCACTTTACTCTCACTCTCTCTTTCTCTTCTCTCTTATTTTATTATTAAACTTATCAATATATATGCACAAACATACTTAACACTAAAGGACACATAATATTACATTTACGATCAAATTGGTAGATTAAGTCTAAAGAAACATAATTTCCACTTCAATTAATTGGAACTCACATAAAAAATATTTAAATATGCATAATCTTTATTTTTTAGATCATTTAAATTATTTTTATGATAAACTCATATACTCATATATTCTCTAAGATTTAAACTCAAATTCTTCGAGAATAAAATAAGACCTCGATAAATTGATTGAGGTAAGGAACGCAATACATCTAACTACTTAACTTCTCCCATAAGAATAAATCAAATATTTCAATCAAATCAATCAAACATCGATCAAATCAAATGATACCCAATATCAAAAGTGAATAATACCCCTCAACCCAGTTGGCGAATACTTCATAAATCTCCGACCCGCCTTCGCCATCGATCTTCGTACGGAACAAAAATCTCCATGGAGACAGATTCAAATGCCAAAAGAAGTCAACTTCCATTCCGTCGATGATCAACACAACATCTCCTTCAAGTATTTCCTCTGTTATCGCCACCTCGTAATATTGCTCTTCATCGATAAACAACTTCAATGTCCGATTTTCTTTTTCATTCTTCTTCACGCTTATCAGAACGTTGTGCTTCTCACCTTCAGCTGAGAAACGAGCTCCCTGTGCTGTGAACTCACCTCTTTTATTCTTTGCACGGATAACTTGATCACTTCTTCTACCGGTATTGGATTGTTTTTTAGGTATAAGACAATCCACCACATGGGTTTTGATGGAGGCATTGAAACATCTTTTCATTGTGGTTAGAAGAGAGAGACAGAAAGAATTTTCTACTTTAGTTTCTACCCTCAAGTGTAGTGAGAGAAGCTTGCATGTGAATTTATAGCGTTTTAACGTGCTTTGGAATTTATTAGTTTTAAATACGCGTGAGACAATATATGGTGGTTTTTAAATAAAAATTTATCATTAAGATTTTATGATTAGCTGTTAAATATCATTAATGATATAATATTAGATGGAATTTAGTGAATACAGTTATGGGGAATTAAATCTGGAAGCTATCGAAGATATGAATATTTGGTGATTTATAGTTCTGTTTTTTTTCTTAAAGAGCATTAATATTTGGGTTGAATTATTTTGTTATGGCATTGTCATTTAAGAGTTTAGTATTCATGTTAGAGATCACGTTCAATATAATAGCAATTTTATATTTACAGGACGCATGATAGTCTTAATAGTATAAATATTCTTCTAATTTTATTCATGGAGAAATATTCTCATTTTTTGCTACCTTAAGTTGATAAAGTTATAACAACCACATGTCTAGTTCCATCTAGGAAACAACCACAATATTCTAGAATATCTATTATTTTAAATTTATATATATAAACATATCATTAATTAATATTTTATTCTAATATTTCTATCAAAACATATTTTCAAATGATTTTGAGTCTTTGAATAATTTTATAATGATTTGCTTAGAAATAGTAATGCAATTTTATGAACTACAAAAAAATTACTAAACAAACTTTAATTAATTTTTTACTATTTTACAAGTATAATTTATAAATCATTCATTATTAGTACTGTTAGTTATTTTGGAAAATCTAATATCCATTTTAAAAATCATTTTTGCTAGAGCTTTTAAACAAAATGTACAAATTTATGATTATTTTTAAGCTTTTAAAGTTTAGATTTTAGTAGGAAAGAAAATTTATTTAAATTTATTAAATAATTTTTAGGACTTTTAATATCCTCTCACCTTTATTTTTCGTACAATTTAAAACCTTTATAGAAACTTCACTTTACCATTTGGAAGGAGATAAAGAGTGGTATGGAGGAGTGAAGCTAGCATTCATATGTCTTTGATTCATTTCTGTGAGGCAGGCCAATTGAAAAAAAATGTTCAGATAGATATAGTTAACCATTATTCAAACTCTATTTATATTATCCTTTTGTTAAATTTATTTTATTAATTTGGTCAAATTTAAATATAATATTTTTAATATTTTAATAACTATCACAATATAATTTATATTATTGTTATAATTATTTGGCACATGTTGATATGATCAAATTGAATGTTCACTTCTTTTTTTAGACATTAATTCTAAGAGGACCAAATTTATTAAGTTTTCTCTGGCGTTATTGAGTTGTTGAACTCTTACTTGAATGATATCAATGCTTTGATGAGTTGAGCTCTTCTTTAGATGGCTTCAGTTTCTAGATGAGTTGAACTCTCTCTTAGATGATTTGAATTTCTAGATGAGTTAAAATTTATCCCTTGGATGACTTTAAATACCGAATGAGTTGAAATCAATCTCAGATGATTTCAATTTTTGGATGAGTTGTACTCCCAGCTTAAATGAATCTATTCCCTGATGAAGTGAAACTACTTATTAGAATTCAATATGATGGACAAGCTTAATATGATGAACTAGTTCAATATTGGCTATGACTTTCCCAAGTGCTTCATTATGGATAACTTTGTTAGAATTGGGGCTATGTTCTTGGAGTACATACTAATTTCATTGTTGATATCTTTCTTTTCTTATTAAATTCTAAGGACAACTACTCTAAGTAATTTTGAATTTAACCTCCTCTAATAATTATCAAATTCCTTGAGTACATTTTATGTCACTTAGATGAGTTATTTGTAGTTGATGGATTTTTTAATTTTTGTTCTAATTAATTCTTTGATATCTACTTTTTTATTTTATATTTGAAAAAGTTGGGCCCTTAGCATTAATCCATGCTCACTATATCATAAAGGATGTTGAAAATATATTGATCTCTTAGTTACTCCAGAACCTTAATGATAAAATTAACAATAAAAAAAAAAGAGAAGGAGAGAAAGATAAGCTTTAGGATTTGACAAAAAAAGGAAGATTATATTAAAGGAAGATATGCAAACTATGAAATAAAGTCTATTATAAACATTCAATAAACATTGATTTATCGACTGCATTTAGTGACTTTTATTAAATGTGTATTAATTATTTTCAAAAGAGGGCTGTTATTAGATGGCGATAATGGGCTTAAGTGAGTTCCAATGAGTGGTTGTATTGAGTTGTTTAGATGTAGGAGTTGTGTTCATCTTGAGGTATATGTTCATTCTAAGTGACATGTTCATCTTGATTGTTTAGTTCATTGTGAAAATAAGTTTATCCTAAGAGAAGACTTCAGCTGAGGAATGGGATTATCTTCAAAGATAAGTCATTTGAAGAAATATGTTCATTGTGGGGGTCCTAGCTTATCAAGATGATCATGTTCATCATGAGGGACAAGTCATTCGAAGTGATGTTCATCTAGAGGATCAACTTCATCTTGAGAATCAAGGTCATCTTGAAGACTAAGACCAGCTTATGGGATGAGTTCATCACGAGTGATGAGTAAATTCAAACAGTTAAGATTATCCTGAGGGATGACTACAACTCTTTCTTAGATGACTTTAATTTTATAATGGAATGAACTCTCCCTTGACTTCAAACGTAAGATGAATTTATGATCATATTTTAACTTGCTTAACCTAAACCAGTTGATCATGGGTGTACAATATATGTATATGCATACACATAATCTCACTCAACACCTAAAGCACACATAACTAATTAACTTCCCTGATAAAAAAATCCCACAATTTTCAACCAAGTCAATCAACAATTCCCAGTATCACAAGTGAATAATACCCGTCAACCCTGTCAGCAAACTCTTCATAAATCTCTGACACGGTGCCATTAATCTTTGTACAGGACAAAAATCTCCACGGAGACAGATTTAGGTGCCAAAAGAAGTCGACTTCTATTCCATCGATGCCCAACACAACATCTCCTTCAAGTACTTCTTCTGTTATCCCCGCCTCGTATATTCCTCTTTATCGATAAATAACCTCAATGTCTGAACATTTTCTTCAGTAATGTTTACGCAGATTAGAACGTTATGCTCGACACCTTCATCCGAGAAACGAGCTCCTCGGGCTGTGAACACACAGCTTTTATTCTGTGCACTGACCACCTGATCGCTCCCTTTATGGACATTGGATTGTTTTGTTGGTATAAGAGAATCCACCACATCGATTTTCATGGAGGCTTTGAAATATCATCTCATTGTGGTTGGAAGAGAGAGAGAGAGAGAGATGGCGAAAGATAATTTTTTTATATTAGTTTCATTGCTCGAGTAGTGAAAGAGAAGCTTGCATGTTAATTTATAGAATTTTAGCGTGCCGGAGAATTTATAAGTTTTGATATACGTGAGATAATATATGGTGGCTTATAAATAAAAATTAATATTAAGCTTTTCTGATTCTATGATTAATTGTCTTAGACCTGCTATTAAATTTGTCTAATAATATAATTTTAGATGGAATTTAATGAATAAAATTATGGAAAATTAATTTTGATCTTATATATAGAAATTTGAAGTTTTAAAATTGAAATTTTTAGAAAGTCAAACTTAAGTGAATATTCAAAATCAAAGTTGAATCCTGTTTTTCATTAAATGAATATGAAAAGAATATATAAGAAATGAAAAGGATATTAACAAATTAATGAAATTAAAGTCAATTGAATTAATTATTCTTCCAAAACTTTTAAAGGAAATTAAACTGCAGCCTGAAATATTTAAGTATTTTGAGAATTTATTAAATATTTCTAATATATTATCACCTAATAAGTAAATAATTATGAAATATATAAAATATTTTTAAAAACATTAGAATGTTTTGAAGTTTGCAATATTTAATATTTTAAAATGCCCTAATTAAGCCTTGATTAAATAATTTAACTAAATTGGAAAATTGTAAGGCCCAAATTAATCAAATCAGATTCCCAAAGAGTGCATTTAATAATGGAAAATGCATAAAATGGGATATATATATATATATGTCCATTACTTATGAAATTCTGAACAAAAATTGGCATATAGAGATGACCATTCTCAAACTATTTGATATTGTTTAATAATTACTATAAAATTATGGAATTAGAAGTAATGCTAAATTTTTAAGAAAAAATCTAAATAAATTACAAAATATTCTCATACATTCAAAATGATGTCTAAATGTAAAATCATACATAAATGAGCTCTTTAAGGCATGAAAATTTTCATATTCAGCTATTCTTGAAAAAAGAAGAAGAAGTTTAATGTTTAAAAATATTAAATTAAATTAACGACCTTTAAAGTTTATGTGAATATATTCAAAGGGAAGAAATAACTTCTTTTAGCAATCCTAAAAATTTCAAGAATTTTAAAGAAATTTGTTCATAATTAAGTATTTAAAATATTAAATATTTCAATTATAAAACATTGAGGATCGCCCAAAATAATTAAAAAAAATGGTATGCATTAAATAGTAACATAGACCTACGGAAACTTGTCGGTCTATATGATAATATGACTTAGTGGAATATATATCATTAAATTAATGCAGGTAAAAATTCAAATAAAAATATGTTAAAGAACATCCTTAAATTTATTAGAACTTTTGGATTTATTTCATTCAGTCTAATAATACAAAATAGTAAAACCGTTAAATTTAACTATTAGGCTGAATTTAACTCTTAAGAAATTCAAAATAAGATTTTTAAATAATATCCTTTAATGGTTAAAAAAAAAAAGAAAAGTTTCACTTTGTTAACTCAAGAGACCCAAAAAAAATTCATACTTGAATGAACCAAAGATTTTTCAAACTCAATATATGGTATCGAATAGGGGTTTTTATTCTTAGTAATTATGTTTTGCATAAAGAGCATATAACAGTCATGATTAAAGATATTTGTCAATTTTCCTTCAAGGTTTGGTATATATATATTTTAAATCATGGTTCCTTATTCCAAGGAAATAACAACTTATATGGATACTCATCACATAAGGGATATTATTATTAAACAAACCAATATATCACAATATATAAAAGTTTTAAACATGAGGGGATGATATGAATATTTGGGTTATAAAACTTATAAAGAATAAGCATTTGCATAATGATGAAAACTATAATGTTATAAAAATCATCCTAGTGTCTAACCTAGAGTTAACTAGAGGATCGATACTTATCACATAAAGGATATTATTATTAAACAAACCAATATAACACAAAGACATGAAATTATCTAAATATATATATAAAAGTTGAAAATATAAGGGGACTCATCATATGATATGAATATATGGGTTTTATAGCTTATAAAAATAAGCATTTGCATAATGATGAAAAATATAATGTTATAAAAATCATCCTTGTGTCTAACTTAGAGTTAACAAGAGGGATTAAATTTATAAATTAAGTATGGCCCATGACTTTAATCAAATGCCAATGTTGAGATTGGACTTGCAAGTTAACTCCACTAGCTGCCAACGAAGCCCTTGATTTGATCTTCTAATTCTTTCTTTGAAGGATAGTGAACTAAATTAACTTAGTCACATAGATCATGAAATCTAGTCTCGACATAATTGCAAGTAGGATATGTGTGATATAAAGGAACATGCCTCATAACCTTACCTCAAAAGCTAAGGTTGCTAGACTATGAATGGACATGATATGCTAATACAAGTATTGACTTATTTATATAGTTCTAATTTATGAATACAAGAATAAATCTAATATTCACTAGTTTATGCATATGTGTGCATTATTTTGATGATTTTACATCTTTAAAGAGT
Source organism: Cymbidium sinense (assembly GCA_021442155.1). Taxonomy (NCBI): domain Eukaryota; kingdom Viridiplantae; phylum Streptophyta; class Magnoliopsida; order Asparagales; family Orchidaceae; genus Cymbidium; species Cymbidium sinense. The sequence goes on from CM038233.1 coordinate 61,052,214, forward strand.
AAAAAGAGCATTTAAGTACACATTTGTGGCCTTCAAAGGGGCTACAGATAATTTAATTTAAAATATTTTTCCTTTGAAAAAAGTTTGTAACTATTTTAAAGAGAAAATTTTCTTATAGTTGCATTTAGATCATTTGATTGTTATGGTAAACAAATTAATATCTTAGGAGCTTAACAATGTTATAATCATGACAAAAATAAATAAATAAAGCAAAAGGCATAATAAAGATTGCAGGCTCCTTACTCTATAAGTAATTTGATTGTGCTTTTACACCCAACATCAATTGCACCTATGATGCATCACATCCTTTTCCTCATTTGAAACGCTTTTTCCCTTCCTTAGATGACCAACATTTGGCTTCATCATTGAGCATAGTATGATAAAGATTTTTATTTAATCTAAAACTTCTTGGGAAAAGTATGACATACTTGAAGCAGGATTAAATTAGTTTATTTACAATAAAATTGAAATACGATTTTTTTTAATAAAATCAAATTTGCAATTAAAGTTCACTAATTTAAAAGATACAATTGGAGCCTATTTTCCTTTTGATATAAAAAAACATACTTTTGCAAAGCAAATTTTTGAATATAATTTTAAAGCATATTTCTTAGTAATCTTATCTAAACTAAACTAACATCCTGATTTTCTCATATTATCATACAATAGTTAAGAGGCATGAAAAGATACAGTGAAAATAAAAATGTAAAATGTTAAAAAATATATAATTTGAAGCATAATAGTTTTGCTCCAATGGCCTATGTCTATACTTTGAGTTATCCCGATCTCAAGATTTTCATTACTCTCTTATTTTGCAAATATAAATTGATAAAGCTATAATAGCCATAGATTCAATTTCATTTAGGAAATAATCTTAGCATTCTTGAGGATCCATTGTTTTGCATTTATATACATAAACAAATGTTTAATTTGTACTATACTTTAATATTTCTATAAAGCATTTTTTTTTAAAATGAGTTGTAGTCTTCGGGTAATTTTATGAATGATTTACTAAAAATAGAAATGTAATTTTATAATCTATAAGATGAAATTTTCTAAACAACATTTAAATAAATTTTTGTCATTTTTATAAGTCCAATTAACAAATAATCTTCATCTCATCATTGACAATTTTATAATGTAATGTAGGAATTTTTTTCCTATTTTGATGGCCATTGATATGTATGAGCTTGATATGAAGTAGATGTTTCTTGTTTAACTAAAACTATTTAAAAAATTGATGTATGTTAGTACACATTGATTTTTTTGGAATCTTCTAGTATCCTTTTTACAAATATAACTATTAATATATCCTAATCTCCATTTTTCTTATATGTACAAGCTAAAGCCCATCTAAAAACTTCACTTCCTTAAGTTTTGAAAGAGAAGGAGTTAGGGAGGAGATAAAGGAGGTAAAGGAGAGAGAGGCTAGAATTTACAAGTCTTAGGTTCATTTTTATGAGGCAAGCCAATTGAAAAAAATATTTGGATGGAGATAACTCACTAATTTTTAACTTCTATTGTGTACATAATAATTTCGCCAAAGCTAAAAAAAATATTTTGAAAACTTTCACTATATAATTGTTTAGATTATTTTATACATGTTGACATGATATAACTCGATGCTCACTTGGTACTTTTTTAAATTGTTCTAAAATTTAAATAAATTTTTACTACAACATATTGGTATAGAGTAAACAACCTAAAATATTTCTATAGTTTACTTATTATAACCAATTATGTGTGAGCCAATCAATAATTTCAAAGTAACCTTTAATAAAACATTGACCATGCTAACAATATGTTGTAACCTATCATATCATCTAAGTATGTGACATAATCTTGTTGTGATAAAATTGTCTAATATGATTGCAATGCATTATGAAACTAACTTGTCACAATGATCCAATCAAAATATGGCTTGTGATCGTAATATTTAATTAATTTTGAATGTAAATTTTTATTAGATTAAAAATATTTAAAATAGACAAATATTTATGTTTATTTTTTAAAAGACATGAGTCAACTTGCTATAACCAGAACACCATATAAATATTCTAGAGTTCTATGAAGATGTCTATTGTAAGCAATCTACCATAAATCAAATGAAATTGGCTTTTAAAATTTAAAATTTCATAAATAACTTTTCAATTTTATACTCAAAATTATTATATAATTTAAATTCAAACCATTAAAGTACCCTACAAAAGTGTACATGTTTGTAATTATACTGAAAAATTTGAAGTTATAAAATTGATATTTTTGAGAATGCAAAACTTATGTGAATATTCTAAGCCAAAAGAAAATCTTATTTTTCTTATTTCAATGAATATAAAAAAAATGAAAAGGGATATTTACAAAATTAATCAAATTAAAGATTAATTGAATTAAATAATCTTTTGAAACTCTTAAAGCAAGTTAAAGTGCACTCCCAAATATTAAGAGTATTTTGAAAATTTATATATATTTCTCACAATATATCACCCAATAAGTAAAAATAAAATGAAGAATATCAAATAATTTTTAAAAAAATCTAAAATATTTGGAAGTTTGCATTGTTTGATATTTGACTTTAAAATTCCTCAATTAAGCCTTCATTAATTAATTCAGTTAGATTTAATGTTTTTAAAGTTCAAAATAATCAAATCAAAAGCATAAAGAGGACATTTAATATAGAAAAAAAAATCCATAAATGGGATATATATATGCCAAAAATTATGATATTTTAAACACACATTTATGCTTAAAAATAATCATTCTCATATAATTTCAATTTTTAAAAAAATATTTTACATTTTTATAATTATTATAAAATTATAAAAATTTAAATGAAAGCCATATAATTAAGAAAAAATTAATTAAATCTGGAAATATTCTCATTCATTCAAAATGATATATATATATATATATTAGAAGGGGTTAAACTCTGAGTCTACCACTCAAAGAGCTACAATCAACCTAAAGAGTAAAACCCCTATCTAAATACAAAACTCACACAACAAAAGCAAATACAATACCCAAATAAAAAGAAAACCTAGGCACTCACCATGTGTCCGCCAATGACCGAATGGGAGTAGAAGAGGAGACTTTGCATCCAAAGGAAAAATCTGCTAGAACCTGCCTTAAGAGAAAAGAAACCTACGAACAAAACTTGGATGCCAATTAGTGCCCATTAAAAAAAGAAAAAAAAAAGAGAAAATTATACTGGGAAAACATAAGATAGAGAGAAAGTGGTGTAGCAACTAATCCATAGTAATTTGAGGCAGCCACATACATATGCATCCCTCCAGGGGTACCACACATATGCTACTACCAACCCAATAAGCAGAGTAATTTGCCACCCGTCAGAGAAAGCGATAGCACCGCTCCAAAGGAGAATTATATAGCTCAACATGATATGACCACAAAATAGAAAGTATTAAGTTCCACTGCCAGGAGTCAAAATCGCCTCCCTTTCTCGGTGCCATCAATTATAGTTAGATTTAAAAGAGCATAGCGAAAAGAAAGATAACCCCATCAAACCACCCTGGATCCGAAAGAGGTAACCTAAAACAGCCGAATAAGCTGAAACCGAAGTGCAAGCAGTTTTTTGAAATAATTCCAACTGCAAATAGCCTCCAATCTCAATCAAAAGAAAAACAAATACAACACCAAAGAGGCATATAAATCCAACCTCTAACTATAAAAACACCCACCAATCCACCCAAGATTCAGAAGGCAAAACCTAAAATAGCCAAAAAAAAAAAGGAAGGCAAACAAACAACAGTCACCCAAAAACCAGAGCAGAGGAACTGTTCCATTCATGCCTAGAATTACACAACAGCCACAACATCTCCAAGTAACAAAATGATAGAAAACTGCCACCAAAACTTCAAAGCGACAAGAGGGAACTTACCGTTCCAGGAAAACACAACTGAAGTCACCATAGCTGCAAAATGAATTAAACTCTTACCCGTAGACAAACTACACATAATACCATGATAATCCAGTCTCAAACGGAAAATGAAATAGTAGTTAGTCCTATCTCCCAAAGGAGCTTTAAGGAGCACTCCAAAAGCTGCATAAACTAGATTAGTACAAGCATAGGATCACAAAGCATGTTAAAAATCTCCATCCCCAACCATCTATACGTTCTCCCTCACAACATTCATGAGATGGGCCCCTCAAATCCAATGAAAATTTGATAGAATAGCAGATCCTAGATCTAAATAGGAGATGGAAAACCTCCAATCAGATAGTGTATTAAAAAATAAGCATAACATCTTACATATTCCTAACATAAGGTAAACTAGTTTTATCTAAATTAACAAACCCCCTTAATAAAGTGGGAATATTATCATAAGAAAATATATTTACCATAGAGGACTTTGCTCCCAAATTGGCCAGAAAATTCGCACAAGAATTCCCTTCTCAATAAATATGAGAGATATGATAATCAAGAGAAGTAAGAAGCCTTCTTGTATGGTTGAGAGTATAGTAGACTTCGACATTACCATGAACTCTAGATTTTAGTAAATTTAGAAGCAGGAGAGCATCAATTTCAAACTAAATTCTTTTAAAGCCTTTCTGAATGCATAGTAAAATCCCATAGTATAGGCCATAAAGTTCAGCAAACAGAACTGAGCGGTTTTAAAGGGATAACAAATGCAGCAATCATCTTACATCTAAAATCTCTTAAGATACCCCCACAATCATAGAACCCATTAGCAATAGAACCACCAATATTAACCTTAACAGTATGATTTTGAGATTTAGTCCAATAAATAGTCTTACAGAGGTAATCAAATTCAATGGACGGAAGAGAGATCCCAAAACAGTGAGCCAAATGCTTAGCATCTTTGAAACTTGACGTATGAAGAAGTTTATCTTTGTAGAGGGAGGTAATTTTACATTTAGTTTAGCAATGATGCGATGAAAATCATTTCTTTCCATCCAGATGTACCACAGTAAAGTAATAGCCAGAACACATTTGACATGACCTTTCGGGGCATAAGATAGAAAGTTATTTAATAGGCGTATGGTAGAAATGGATCCATCGAATAGCTAAGTATTCAACAGACTATCGTACCAGTACCAAACTTTAGCCGCAATGGGGCCATTAACAAAGACATGATCAAGAGTTTATATGTGAGAGCAACATTGACACTTAGAAGGAAGATGAAATCATTTTTTCTGGAGAATGGCATCCACAGGAATGTAATGTTTAAGAATAGGCCAAGTAAGAACCGAAAAGGAAGCAGGAATAGTGTTACTCCATATTTTGGCAAATATAGGAGAGTCTTGATTGTTAAATCTAATAGCTTGCCACACGTCCTTAAAAACAAAATCTCTAGTGGGTGAATTGTTGAGAAGAATTTGATCCAGTTTACTAGATGTAGGGGTGATATTCAAGATTTTGTTGATGATAAAATTAGGGACATAGGATCCTAAATGGTCTATATTCCAAGAATTTTGAGTAAGAAAGTGGCTAACTTTGAGCCTCTCAATAGAATGAGTGTTCAGTAAGGCGTTAATAGAGCCTTCACCCAGCCAATTATCTTGCCAAAAAAATGATGAGGTACAATTCATACCCCAAGAGATCAGCTCTTCGGCAGCCCACTTGATGTTACAGAGTCTTTTCTACACAGGGGCGTCTCCCATTTTGAAAATGCAAATAAGGGGGTGATTACCCTTATAGTATTTATTGAGGATAAATTTAGACCATAAGTTGTGGTTACTTCTAAGATTCCACCACATTTTGTAGGAAAAACATTTAATGGAGTCTTGTAATGTTTTACAACCTAGCCCACCTTCATTCAAAGGGCCCAATACTTGTATCATCTAGCCCAATGCATTTTTTAGATGATGAAGTAGAGCCCGTAAGAATTTATTGAACAGTTAATCTTATTAATGATAGAAGTGATAGGGACAATAGTGGAAAGCGAGATAGAAGGGTGAGCAAAGTATACTTTTAATGAGGACCAATCTATCTCCATAAGAAAGAAGATGGAACTCCCAGGAGGAGATTTTCTTATAAATTTTTTGAATTACTTCATCAAAAGGAAATATCTTTTAGCACCATGATATATAGAGTACCGATATTTAATAGGGAGAGTACATTGGGCAAAGCCGGTGCTATTCTTAATATTATTAATCCTAGGACTAGGTATCAAATTACTAGCAATGAAACCATTTTTGTCAAGATTAATTTTTAAGCCGCTCTCCCTCCCAAAATGAATAAGAAACTTATACAATTCCTTAATGTAGCAGGTAGATCCATTGCAGAAGATAATGAAATCATCCAAAAGCAAAGGTGAGAGATAGAAAAACCACCTCTCATCTTTTAGCACATGTTAGGCATTTTGAGAAACATAAGTTCAAGATTTCGAAAGATATTCCACTTTAATAATAGAGGGCGGAAAGGGGTCCCCGATACCATGAGATGAAGAAAAGAAGCCATTAATCTTGCCGTTGATAAGTAAAGAAAATCCAAAATTTTCAATATCATTTTTGATTAAAGTAATGAAAGAGTTGGAAAAGCCGAATAGAGATAAAATTTTATAGAGGAAAGTCCAACCAATATTATCATAGGCTTTAGATATGTCCAACTTAAAAACAAGATTCCCACATCAAACTTTTGTGTTAAGATCATGGATAATTTCTTGTGCCAATAATACATTATCAGAGATAGAATGGCTTTTGACAAAGCTAGTTTGACTAGGAGAGATGATTTATGAAGTAAAATACCTAATCTGGCTAGGATCTTTGATATGAGCTTGTTAAAAATATACAAAGACTTATGGGTCTAAAATGATTGCAAAGTTCAGGGTTTTCAATTTCGGGAATTATAACAATGGAAATACTAGAAAAGAATTTGGGAGGGTGTTCTCTCTAAAAAAATCTAGAACCGTTTTAACCACATCGTCTTTGATAATATTCCAACATTTTTGAAAGAAAAGTGGAGTGAAACCATCAGGGACAGCCACATATTCTGTATTCATACTCTGAAGGGTAGATGTAATTTCTGAGGTAAGGATGTAAGCATTTTGTTATCATCATCGGTGATGATTTTGGGGATAACCTCAGGGCATGCTAGTTTCTCATAATTCACATTATTATTAAGCAAGCTATTGAAGTAGGAAACACCCAAGTCAGCAAATTCCTTATCATCAAATCCAACTATTATCGAATTTTTGATTTTCTTAATGCGGTTTAGGGCCTTTTCTTATTGAACAGGGCATGAAAATATTTCGTGTTCCTATCCCCCTCCGATAGTTTTTTAGCAGAAGCCTTTTGCCTCCAGTAAGTTTCCTCCATGTCTTGATAGTTTGTTAATTTATCTTTGGCATGATTTAATAAATTAGTTTTAGAGGTGTCCAAGATAACCTCTTCCTCTACCGATATGATCTCTTGTTCTAATTCTTTTATATTATTGAAGAAGTTTTGAAGAAATTTTGTTCCACCATTTGAGCAATTGTTTAAGCCTTTTAATTTCACCATAATCTTTTCAACCCCAAATTAGAATCATCAGGATAGAGAGGGTCTCCCCAATTAGTAGCCACCACCTCTGCAAATCTAGTATGCAGAAGCCACATATTTTGAAAACGAAAAGGAATACAGAAGGAGGGAGACTTTGTATTAACCTTAACAGAAATAAGCAAAGGAGAATGATCGGATAGGGTTCTACTAGGATGTTCAATCGAGGTAGTCAGAAAGGAAGTGATCCATAGGTCATTGAACAGAATCCTATCAAGTCTTTGCCACATTCTATGATTGTTCCAAGTGTATTGGGAGCCACTGAAGCCCAGATCGGTCAAGTGGCAATCAAGGGCCATATTATTAAATTCCTCCATAGATAAAAGGTTAGGAGGATTTCCACCCCTTCGTTCCATTGAGGATGAAATAATATTTAAAATCCCCACCCACAAACCAGGGAGCATTAACTGAGGTCGAGAAATAACCAGATCTTCCCAAAGGTTCCTTCTTCCATACCTATTGTGATGCATAAACAAAATATCCAAAGAAGGGTTGCCAAAGGAGATTTCAGCATTCACGACCTAGTGAAGGTCCTGAATTATATGGAATGAAAAAGGATTTTTCCAGATATCCAGATTTTATTACTCAAGTTCGCGTTCCCAAAAAAAAATTGCTAAAACCAATCATTCTAGCAATAGATTGGATGTTAGAAGGAAGGATGAAGGGTTCCAAAATAGCAAAAGAAATGTTATGAGTGCGAACTAAGTTACCAAGTTTATTACAAATGTAGAGGGAGTCCTCTCGCATTCCAAATCAAGAAAGAGACCATTACTTGGGGCGATATGAGCGATCTAGTCATTTTAGCAAAGTTAGGATATATAGATTTATATGATTTGTTTCTCTTTTTTGTGACAATGCGAAAATCATTTTCCAAATCAACGGCCTCCCATCGATAATGAAAATCTAATTAACTATTTATTGCTTGTAGGTGCGTGATGGTTAACGGCCAATTCTCTTTCTTCCAACTCATTGTTCATAGTCTGATGCATCTTAGATTTTAGATTTTGATCCACATTAGAAGAAGAAATAGGGGATGGGTTAGCATATGGCAGAACACAAAACCCAAGATCCGGGTGGAAGTTATCTCTAAATATTGCATCTCTTCCAACCCAAAATGATCTTTAGTTACTGGAGATGAAATAGCAAAAATATTAGCATTATTCAAAGAATCAGTAACAAGAGGAGATCCAAAATTTGAACTTGAAGCATTAATATTAATATTTTGGTTTTGTAACTTAGATCCAACATGCGGAAGTTGATCCTTCAACAACGTTGTGTCTACTGGGGATTGCTCAGCCATAGTCAGCTTGGAATTAGGGTTGTTCAAACGAATTTGGGGCTAATTTTTTATCGTATTGGGGACGGTGATATTAGTATTCATATCCTGATGTTTCATTCAAAATGGCCTTAGGGACAAGAGCAACTTTGGGGACCATAGAATTCTTCTTTAAATGGATGGGATACAAAACAATCAACAAAATCATGTCCATGAATTTTGCAATGTGCTAAATATAGGGAAATTTTCAAATTCTACTTTTTGTAAATATCCATATTTTTCTGATCCAAGCCAAATTTCCTTAGGATATTTTTTAGTAAAATCCACTTCCATAAGAACACGAGCAATAGAAGGTCTAGAGCTAGAGGCGGTAGCTTGGTCCAATTGGAGAGGTCGACTGAACAGGCCAGCCACTGCATAGAGAAATTCGTGATTATAGAAATGCACACGAAGGTTAGGGATAGACAACCAAACTGGAACAATAGGAGATTCCTCTTTAATGTCGAAATAGGGAGTCCAAATCAATAAACACATTTGACAGTTAAAAACATAATAAGAGCGTCTTGCAAAAACACGAGAGTAATCCAGATCATTAGCTAATTGAATCAAAATATGTCGAGAATCAATCAAACCCACCGAAAAAACTCCTGTCAGTTTCAGAAAATGAAAAAAACTTCGGATATTATCCATAGACGGACGACGAAGAGCAAATTTACCAACCAAAGCAAATTCATATGGCTTAGCCAATTTTTCCATCACAAAATCGGAACACATAACAGCGGGTACTCCCAGTAGTAGAAACAAAATCGAAAGACTAGACATTATTCGCTTTACCAGCAAGCACATCCCTAAATGATTTAGACGGTATGGTAGGATTAGTACCATCTTTTCCAGAAGAATCCTTACCTGATGCAGCCAGACGATTTTGGGCGAGGTTCCCCCACGGGGGAGCCACGGTTGGATCCATGATCACAAGGAAGGCATACCAGCACAAGCACAATGAGCTCTGTTTCGATATCAGCCACAGAGAAGTGTCGAGGATAGACAACGACAAAGGCAGGAAAGTGAAAAAGAGGAAATAATGAGGGGGAGAAGAAAAAACCCCGGCTCGAGAACGATCGAAACCGATCCAAAAATGGCTAAGGAGATCGGCGAGAGGGACCATTCAAAATGATATCTAGATGCACGTCATGCATAAATGATATCACTAAAACATACTTTTTATTATATTTTCCTATGTTTTAGAACATCAAAAAATAATAAAATAAAGGCTTACAAAATTTGGAATTGAAATTATGATTCTAAAATTTGCTATCTTCATCTAATCATCAACCCCTATCTTGCAAGCACTTGATCATCACGTAACCATAATTACTAACTATTGTCTAACTTTTATTATTTGACTATCATCATGACCACCATCTAATTAAAATTCTCTATTTAATCATCGACAATCATCATTCTTACATCTCTTATAATGTGTAATACAATTGTAGGAGATAATAGACCCTCTTCTCCAATTATAGTAAAGTGCAGATTTTTCTAACTTCAAGTATACACTGAATTATTTTAATGGCTAGGCTCTTGATTTTTTTTTCACATTTTCATACAAAAACTCTTAGTGTCACTTCCTTTTTGCTTTTATTTGTGTATTATATATTAGTATTAAACTAAGATATTCAAATCTCTCATTCTACTATCATAGAAAAGAAGATGATCAATGTTTTAATATTTTTATCTACTCTTTAAAAAAATGAATTCAATATCATTATTGTCAGCAATAGCATTACCTATATTACAATATAACAATTTTCAATTATTATTACTCTATGAATTTTGATGAGTGTTTGTATGAGATGCTAAATTTTAAATTTTTTTATTTTCTTACATATATTTTAAAATATCTTTGATTTTGCATAATTTTCATTTAAATTATCTTTAATATACTCATTTTATTTCAGCATCCTAGTAAATGTAAAATATATCATCATCTTAGAGTTATAGTATATAAAGCTTAGACTTTCGATCATTAGTTTACATCTCTTAGTATTTATGATCATGAAAATATATTTTAAATATTAAAAAAAACTTAATAAAAAGTCAAAGTTTACTATTTCATCTCCTAAATAGATGATTTAAATTTTGTATTGATAAAATGTTACTTGCTTTTAATGTTAGAATAAAAAGATAATAAAATAGGCATCAGTTTTATATATAATTATAAATATCACTTTTAAATTTTAAAATTACGAATATTAAAATTCAAAGGCTCAAAATCAAAGCATAACATTTAAACATATCTTTCATAATGGCCATACGTTCCTTAAAGATTGGCATCAACATAACTTACCAAGTTACCATATACTAAAACTGCAATAAATAATACTGTATGTTAAGAACAAATATTTGAAACACTTATATATATATATATATATATATATATATATATATAGTATAGTATTGGATTTATTTATGCTTATGTATTGTCAAGTCTAGTTAATTACAGGTAAATTTAGGTTTTAACCAACTATTGATATATTTTTTATCAATAGTTGATTAACCATCCTTCCCTTTCTTGTTTAAATATTTTTCAAGTGGAATATCCATAGTTTTTCATCCAAAATTTTTTAATTTCGTGGAGCAAATCAAGATTTTTCTTTCTTTTGGGAAAAAAATTGCATTCTCAATCATAAAAACTTTTATTCAAAATAAATATTTTTGTTTCCCCCTATATTTCAACTCAAATTCCTTCATATCTCTTTCAGTTTATTTACTACTTGGATATCATCACCTATAAATTTTATGTCATCATCACATACAATTAGAATCAACTTCTTTCCTTATTCTCTAATTATTTAAAAAATAATGTAGTCGGCCTTTACTTATTATCTCTCAACATAAAGAGGGTATAACTAAATCTTGTGAGCAATGCTAATGGTGATTATTTTAGACCGTAGCCAATCTTTTAGCTTAAAAATTTTTTCTCCATCTTATGATTGGAATCTTGGAATAAATTTTTTTTTTGCAATTATCTATTTATCAATCCATTTTTTTATAAATTTCATCAACCTTCTAATCTAGGTTTATTGCTAAGATAGTCAAACTTGAATAGTATTCAACTATAATGACTCCTTGTATGCTATTCCATAAGTTCAGTAAAGCCTAAGTTCTTGAGCTTTCTTAGTTTCCAATGTTATGAAGTAAACTCACTTGTTCAAATCAATTTCTTAATTTATCTTAAACAATGTAGAATGTTTTGAGCTTCATTTTTCTAAAGATTTTTTTTTTGTTCTTTGATAGATTATTTCCATTATAGTTTTAAAGAGCTTAATTCACATTTTTAAATGATTATAATGACATCACCTTTGAACCAAAGGCATTAAACTGTAGAGATAATTTAGTTTGCCCATTAATTTGAAATAAAATATTTAGTATGGTTTCTTGCTCCTTTCTTAAATGTAATAAGTAAAATTAATACTATTAATTATAGCATGATTTAAATTGATGGTTTTTTCAATTTCAATCACACAATAGATAGGATCTCTCTCTCTCTCTCTCTCTCTCTCTCTCTCTCTCTCTCTCTCTATATATATATATATATATATATATATATATATATATATATATATATATATATATATATATATTAAAAAAAAGAAATAGATTATTAAGGAAAGAGTATAATCTTATGCAATATTTACACGACAATATTGTATTTTGCGAGTTCATTTCGATAAGATAAATAGTAGGTGGTTGTGCTATTTCTAAATAAATGTTTGATCAGATTAGCCTAAGTTTCTTATGTTTTCTATTTTTATCATCTTCTCAGTTAGTCACGCTTAGGTCTTCAAAACATTTCAATCAGTTAGTATAAAATGCTATTGAATAAAATGATAAGAAATCCTAAATGTAAGATATCTGAGTTGTCCTCATATAGGATAACCACACACATTTAAATAGTTAATATTTACTTAATATAACTTACAAATTTCTTTTTCATGAAAAGTATTTATTATACTTTATTATATAGTTAATAGATCTTTCTAATTTAACCTTCCTATTTAGTCAAATCTTAAAGCTTCTCTCTTTACTCTCACTCTCTCTTTTCCTCTCTCCTATTTTATTATTAATCTTATCAACATACATGCACAAACATACTTAACACTAAAGCACACATAATATTACACTAACGACCAAATGGGTAGATTAAGTAAAAACAAGATCATTAACTCATCTTAATTTTGAAATCATAAAATATAATTTTGACAACTATCTGAAACTATTGAAGGTGACCATTTCAATTAATTGGAACTCATATAAACAAATATTCAAATTTTAATGATTAATTGTTCCATTTTCCCTATTTGATATACCCTATGATTCACATCTCAAGGTACAAAGCCATTGGGGGGCATATGGGCTACAGTCATGATCATAATATAATTGTTCCATTTGTCGATCATCACTTGATCAGAGGACTCTAGTCGTAAGTGCATCATAGGTGGAGCCTACTGGCCAAATCACATTGAGAGAGGACACGAGCCACGTTATTGCTGGTATGAGATTGATTGAGAGTGAATATAAAAATACATTTGATTTGATATTGGCTCTTTTGTGAGCTAGAGTTTTCTTAATTCATCGCCCTTAACAAATTATTGCAGAAGGTAGATTGAATGGAGTTTACTTTAAGTATTGAAGGATTGAATTTCATTTAACCATTAATAGCTTAGTGATATATTAAATTTCACATTTGGATTGATACTCAATTTAAGTTAATTTAATATGAAATTAAAATCACATTTTGATGGAAATATCCCCCCTAGTTAAAATCTTCATTCAACATAGCCATCATTGGGGTAGTTAATTGATTAGTTTGTATATATTTAAGAACTTTAGATCTTGTCAACTTTGTTTAGCTCCTAATAGAGAATCAGATTTGTAGGTTAAGGCTCGTAGCTATATTGCATGATTTTACAACTGAATATCTTTTGTGTTTCAGAAAATATAATTATATTTTAAATTTTAATGATTAATTCTTTCAAATATTTGTATTTTTGAGATATAATTATAATCTTGCAATGTATTCTTAAAAATAAAATAAATTTCATACACTTGAATTTAAACATTCAAAGATTGTGTAGCCTATGCGGGTATATTTGACTTAAATAATTTCATCCAATTAATGAAATCTTTGATTCAAAATCATAATTATATTGAAATTTCTTAATTTTGGATTGAAGGAAGTCCTATAATTTTGTAGAATTTAATTTAGCATTACCTTCTGTCCGGTTATACGAAGGCTTGCAGATTCAATGGTGAATTGCATCACAGAATTTGGTTTATATTTATACTTAAAATGTTGTATCTTTACTTGTATTTTATTTATTCATAGAATTTCTAAACTTCAATGGTTGGCTTATGCTCATTAAAGACCTATTAGATCTTTGCAAATTCAACATTCAAATTTAATATTCTCATACTAGCTATTATACTTCCTTGAAGTGAGCTTATTTGAATTCAAACTTCTTTTGAATACGTCAATTATTCAAGAAAAGTCTCGATCATGCTTGGTAATAGGCTATTTAGTTATAGTGAAAACCTCTTATGAATTTTATTTGATTTTTCTTTAGTTTGAAAATATAACTCAACAAATCTTATGTGCTTTAATTTCCATTTAGTGTCTTCTTCAATTCATTTTAAAATAGATATTGTAATGTAAGAAGGCATGTTCTTTGTGAATCCCACTCTAGAGCTTGATTTGGGCTCTATCTCATTTGAAAATTAGCCTTCTCAAATTTCAATTATGGCTCATTTAATTTAAAGGAATTTGAAAGAAAGTGAACTCACTTTACCATGGAATTAAGTTTTAACAAGAATGGGTCCCATATTTATTCTTTCCATCTTTATACAAAAGGCTAAAGAGAGGATATTTGCATTTCATCCTACTTGCTTGAGTAAATATTTTGAGATCTTTAAAAGAGGGAGAGGCAAGGAAGAGGATTTGCTTGCATTAAAAGTGAGTGTTTTATTCTTGGGATTTTTTTAAAACTAAGTATCATTAGAAGCTTAATTAGGTAATTAAGTATAATTAAAAAAATTAAGAATATGTATAGTCGCCCAATTAGTGGGCCTTACCCGTTGGACTTGATTTTATGCGTGGAATTCAAGCCGCCGGTGACTAGCCCTGTGATATGTAATTAACAGCTAACTAGCATTCTACAACAATTAATTAACAAATGATCGTGGATATCAAACCTAACTAATTGCAGTAGATCAAAAAGAAAAAAGAATATATTTGACTGAATAAATCAAAATAGTTATGTTATTTGATTTGGTCTAATCGATTCAAAAAATAAAAATTATCCAAATCGACCAAATGCACACCCTAACATATGAAGATTTCTTTTGATTTGCTAGTGTAAACTCGTTGTCAGGTGCACATAATGGTTGTCTTCTCAAATCATCATCATTTCCCTAATATATTCTTAATAAAAAATGATGCAAATTGCAGTACAGTAGCGCACAACTTATGTGAGAATTCGTATCCTCCCAAAATTGGGATTCAAGTAGTTCAAAGAAAGTGCACATGAAATATAACAAAGGTAGTACAGACGTAGTACAAACGCATATCAATGAATGAAATAGATAAAAATAAACGTAGTATAGATGCACAAATAGACTACCCTAAACATCTAACGCCTCATGCGTCATTGGAATCACCGCTCCCAAGTGTGTGTAGTGGTGGTGCGCGGATGGATGATCACGCAATTGATGGTCACCTCCGGTGCAAGATCTTCGATCATGGATGGATCACAGCGGAAGATAAGTGGTGATTCATATGTAGGCATATGTAGGACCACGCGGCATCGTAGATGGACCGGATCCACATAAGTAGATAGGCCGGTGTCAAGTGACACCCTCAGACCGATCCGTAATATTTATCAC
This sequence comes from Cymbidium sinense, assembly GCA_021442155.1. NCBI lineage: Eukaryota > Viridiplantae > Streptophyta > Magnoliopsida > Asparagales > Orchidaceae > Cymbidium > Cymbidium sinense. The sequence goes on from CM038233.1 coordinate 61,067,950, forward strand.
CGATATGTAGATGCTCATCCGTCTCTTCATATTAGCTTCATCTATCAACACATCCCTATAAGGGTGATCATCCACGTGAAGTATGAGAAAGATGTCACGAAGTCGCCATGCTCTCCCTACGAAAAAATAGTATGTAAAATTAGTACTTACATAAATATTGAATTGGATGAATACTTATATCGGACTTACATAAATATGCTCCACTAGTGCTCGGCATAGTAGTCGGAAGATGTGAAGACCGAGAAATACAAAAAAGCTCACGATGCGAAGTAGTGGTATATCTCGACCTTATTGGGATCGGTGATGTGGATACAACATTAACATCCTCTACTTTGACATACAACACTAACATCTGACAAGCAGCTTCGTCCAGTGTTTCACAAACGTCATCGTCAGATATTACAGACGCTATAAATCCGTTACCCATCGGATAACAACATGTAAGAGTGATTGTTTGACGCTCTGAATCAATATGCAAGGTTCTCAAAATCCGTTGATTACATTCCAGTAAGCTGCTGTGATGCAGAACCTTAACTGGACGATTTCGACCTCCCACATAACTTGGACTGAATTGCTCATCGATACTCAGTTCGTCTCCATAGAAAAGAATCAGCTAAACAAATTCTCTATTCATTCTTGCAAAACAAGCTATATGAATAATTAGAAATTTATATTAATCAACACCCTAAATAATACTACCCTTGGCTACTTAACACCGCAACGCTAACACAAACCTAAAAATCAAATCCCAAACAAAAGTCTAACCATACAACTCTAACCCCTATTACACGTACTCTATTAATTTATAAATTGATAAAGAAAGTGATTTACCGTGTGTTTACGAAGAACGACGGGGAAGTGCACAAAAAAATGTAGTATCCGCCAAAGGAAATTTTCCTCGAACGAAATGGAGCCGCCGGAATCGTCGCTGAAAGCTAATGTTGACTTCCAACAGCTGCTAGATGGGAGATGGAAGTCGTCAAACGGCGTAAAAGTGGCCGTCGGGAAAAAAAAGGAAGTTCCTATCGATTACCTGGACAAGACGCGCAATGCAGGCGGTCGGACCCTCCCCGAAGCGAGAGAGGGGGAGGACCGTGCTCGGATTGAAATGAAGGCGGTCGGGGTCAGCTCTACGGGGAAGCGATTTTGGGCGAATCGGCGAGGAGATAGGACCGATCGGCCCTAATAAGATGCGCGCTGGGGCGCTATCAGCCGTCCACTTAGTGGGCAACCGCCTCAATTCATATATGACACACCACACCACAGAAAAGTCGCTTGATGTGGCGACTATACCTATTCTTAATTTTTTTTAATAATACTTAATTACCTAATTAAGCTTCTAATGATACTAAGTTAAGAAAAACCCTTTATGCTTTCAAAGTTTTCCCTTTAAGTACTCTGTCTATTTCTCTTTGGTTTAATGTTTACTTTCATATTTATTATATATTTTTTATTTAATTTAAGTTTAGATGATTTTTATTTAAATTTATTTAATTCTCGAATTTCAATCCAAGTTTCGGTAACATTTTGACATAGGGGTGCAACATCTAACAATTTTGGGTCTACACACGCATACGATGAGTATGACGATCGGTGTTTTAAAATACCTCAGCCCATTTTCATCTCGTCACATGATGGCGTGTGATCTTCAATCTATAAAGAAACACACATACACATATACATAAATTTTTTATACACATTCAAACCCCTCTTTTATGTTGTACTTTTGCAATGAACAATCACAATTAGCAATCCAGATGACTAATTTGATGAAGCTAAATACAAAATTTACTAAAGAAAAGAATATAAACTTATTCACTGATTGAGAGGAAAAGATGAGAAGAATGGTTGTGGGGCAGGAAGCTGAACACGACTGGAGCTGTCGATGGCAGATTGGCTATTGAGTTTGGGCAAACTGGCAAAGAGGGAGTTGTGATGAAGATTTTAGTCAAGCTAGAGTTATTAACCTTCTCTGGGTGCTCAACTAGATTCAGTTAGAATGAAAGTGAGAGGAAATAGAAAGAGCTAGGTTGCAATTCATTAAAAGGAGTAAAGGCTGATGCTATGGGAACTTTTGAACTGAGGACGACACACTGTTGCGAGTATGAAGGGATCAATCTTAGAAGTAGGTCGGAAAATGCTGAAATGTTATGCGGCTCCTTCTTGAAGGAAAGACTTGCTGCGTTCGGCTAGGTGTACCCATGAATGGCGAGAAAAGGATAAAACGAGAGGGCTATGTATGTGGAGGGATGCTGGCTGAAAGAGAGAAGAAGGGATGAAGAAATGAAAAGGAATTGATGCTTACGGTGAATCGTGATCGACAATGCGAGGGAGAGCCGGAGGAAACACTTGCGGATTGAGGGAAAATCAGAGCCGAGCGAATGCGGAAGTGAGGAAAATTGGGAGCCGAGGGCTTTCGGTTCCTTGCGGTTTGCAGTTGAGAATCGAGCGTGCCTTCTGCCCTAGTGGTTGAGGGAAACGGGCTTGTAGCTTGCGGGTGAAGGAATCGGGAGCGTGTCGTTCCCTTGCGGTTGAGGGAGACGGAATGAAGGGTGGGAAGTGAGGAAGCCTCGGCATCCTCTGTCTGGTTCGCGTGCGAACGAGCTCGGGTGCGGTTTTGAATAGGAGGTGAAGGGTTGAGAGGGATTGAATACGAGCTCGGGTCGTGCGGTTTTGAATGGAATCGGCGTGAATAGAGATTAGGGCCGGTTAGGATTAGATATAGTGTATATATATATATAGGCATTGTTAATTTGTTTTAAGTGTTTAATTAATTCCAATATAGATTTTATGGCTACATTATTATATAGTTAATATATATCTCGATTTTAGATTATTACGATATTCCGTAATGAACATTTCACGATATTTATTGGTTCGCCCGTGTCGAGTCGGACCAATTTCGCTTAAAATACGCATTGTCAGATCTCTACATTCATAAACTTTTTTTTTTGGCCTCATTTTAGTAGGTTTCGATGTTTCAAAGCTAACGATGCAATCAATTTATGGCGGTGGTTTGAGCACAACTTTCTTTCGATATGCGTTGCATTTGACCGATTTCTTGATCGATTTACCGTTAGATTGTGCAATATTTATATTTTGATCAATTTTGACATCCTAAACGTAATGAAGAAGTCCGTGTGTCGATCGGAGGTCATTTCGATTGATTTCAATGATGTATAATGTATTTCAGCTTTGATTTGCTATTGCAGCAGTTCTTGATTTGAGCTGACACTACTATATATATATAAGGTCACATGTGTATATAATATATATACATAATATATAATTTGAATTATATACATATATTATATACACGATCAAATAATGTAATATTATTAGGATCTCAATATAAAATTATGTCCAAATTTTAGATATAATAATATCTCTTATTGTATAATTCAAAATTGAGTTCTAACAGTCGCTGCTACCTGCATATGCAACAGCCAGCTTCCATTAACAAAAATTTAAAAATAAAATATAAAAGTAAAATTATATCTACGTGGTTTGATTTCAGACGACTTGACTACCAAATCATGCCACGTAGACACTATTTTTTTTTGTGGATATCTATTCTTAAATCGGGTCTATTTTAAAATAAGCCGAGCACCTTGTCGCCGGCTCACCTGGTTCCCACCGTGCCCATCTCAGCTGTCAACGGCCTCCCTCCCCTTCCGACATGGCGATCCTGTTTGCTCTGGTGGCGCGGGGATCTGTGGTTCTTGCTGAGTACAGCGCCACACAGACGAAAGATAGCGCGATTGCGAGGCAGATCCTGGAGAAGATCACGGGCACCCAAGACAGCAACGTCTCCTACTCGCAGGATCGCTACATCTTCCCCGTTAAGCGTACCGATGGCATCACCGTTCTCTGTATGGCCAATGACACCGCCGGAAGTGAGCTCTATTTTCCCTTTCCCCTTCCCCCTTCCCCCTTCCCCGTCTTTCAGCCGCATCGATCCGCCTATTTTCGTTTCAGCTTGATGGCTGCACTGTTTCCCTTTTAGTTGATTTGTGAAGTTTACATGGAATCGTATGGTTGTGTCGCTTAAAGAGCTAGGTTGCAATTCCAGGTATTAGTTAAATGGACCCATTCTGATGTGAAAGATGCTACATGGGAAGTTTTAGTTCTTTATGCAGGTTCTTGAAGGCGAAGGGGCTGTTATGACTCAACCCATTATGCTGGATCAATCTAAGGTGCAGGAACAAACAATAAATTGGATACAAAATGCCGAGAGAGAGAGAGAGAGAGAGAGAGAGAGAGAGAGAGAGACCTAAATATACAACAAATCAAACTCCAGATAAGGGTAAAGAGGGACGACGGTCGACGAGACAAAGACGAGCTCCGCAGTGGATGGAAGATTACGAAAAATAGCTGTAGAAAATCCTGTAACAGAATTATATTCAAATTGTTAGGTTAGTTAGCATAATAACTATTATCAAGAAAGGAAGAGGGAAAGATATCTTTAACTATAAATACTTGGAGTTGATTCCAAGAGGGGAGCAAAAAAAAAAAAAACAGAAAAGATTTCAAGAATAATTTTCTTCTACCTCTCTCCAGTTTCTTTTCTTTCCATTTTCTCTTTTTTTCCCTTTCTTTCCGCTCTCTCGATATCGAAGTTTTTCATTTTGAATCTTCAATTATACTTTTACAACCTGTTTAATATTACTTGATACTTTTTTTTTCTATATAACATTAACTTTCTCGTGAACTTCTAAAATCCTAAGATCTTATAAGTCAGTATTAAAAATATTTTATTAATATTCTTTAAGTACCCATATCTAATATTAAGATAATATTTGATTCATTTTCATCTTTCAAGTGTTTATTTTAAAATCTAAAATCAGTTTGTTTTTTTAAATGAATGACTTTCTGATCTCTTTTTTTAATAAAAAATAATCAATTTATGCTTTACTAGTTCCATTCCTATAAATGATAATATGCTCATTTTTTCTTAATTAAAATATTAGTAATTAAAAATCATAAGATAAAGTAAAATTCAGTATGATCATATCTTCTTTATTAGTAATTCCAAACCAATTGCTATTATGAATATTTTTAAAATCTTATATCACTCTACTAATATGCTATTTAAATCTTCTCCAATAAACACTCTTTCTTCAAGAGGAATATTTTGTATTGATTTTTCTAAGTTATTCTAAAATTTTTCTTTTGAGCATAAATACAAACCTACTTGAGGAGCATAAACACGTATAATATTAATAATCTTATCATAAACAATAATTTTTAAAATTATAATTCTATCTTCAATTTTATTAATTTTTATAATATTATCCTTTAAATCCTTATCTATAATTACACATACATCATTTCTACTATGACTTCTACCTTTACTAATGTTTAAAACTTAAATTTTGAACATCTTTGATCTTCTCCCCAATCCATTTAGTTTTTTTTTTTAATACATAAGATATTTATCTTTATATGAACCATAATATCTATTAATTTAGTTGTGAAAGCACATATTTTAAGTTATGTCCTAATTTTAATTTCATGTACTAACTTCTTTTCTCACATTCATTTATAATGGAGAAACCATTGCTTATTTAACACCACCAGGGCGCTGATGTAGGGCGCTGATGCAACAGTCCTTTTACACTTTTCACTATATTCAGGCTATATGATACATGCTTATTTAAATGATTCATGTCATGATTTTTTTTTTTTTTTGACAAGTTTTATATTGGATGTTGCCTATCAAATACAACCCTCCACCTTTTTCATCCAGAGCTTGGGATGCGACAACGATAATTTTAAGTTTGATTACAAATGTAGAAACTAACATAAAGTTCAAACCTTCTAAGCTATTGGCGTCTACTAATCAAAAGCTAGACTTTCCATTTTTCTCACATGTTTTCTCCATAAAATAAATTTGATTCAAATTGTTATTTCAACCTCTTAACCACATATCACTTGCAAATAAATAAAATGGTTTCAATGCCCATATACAATAAATCATATTTCTAGCTCTATTAATCTATGCCCAACTATCTATATAGTGTGCAATTAGCTACAATTTTATTTGTTGATCCAACTATTCACCTTTTTATGTTAAATATGGTGGATAATTGGCTCCAATTTTCTTTAAACCTTTTATACATCCACAACTCTAGTTATATCCAACAATGAGACTGATTACAAATTTTAATATTTTAAATATAATATACAATTAAGAAATAGAGGGAGGTGGTTGAACACAACATACATATATCTCAAGGCTGTAGAAGAATCGACTATCCGATAAGTTACGTGACTCACTCGGTTAGAGCTTGTTCATGATCCAACATTAACTAATCGAGAGCTTGAACAGTTTATAAATTCTCGATTGCTAAATGAACAAGTTTGAATAACTTATTGTCTAGTTCATTTATATTCATGAACAATATCATTTAAAGCTCGTGAACAAGCTTGTTGAGGAGCTTGATTACGGCTCGAATAAGGCTTGCTCATAAATAGTATCATTTAAAATTTATTTTTAGGCTTAATAAACTTTAATTAATACATGTTGTTTATATTTTCAATAAGTTGCTCGTGAGCAAGCTTGATTAAAGCTAGTTTATTTTATTAAACGAAGTCGCTTGTTAACAAGCTCGAGCCTAATATGAACCGAAGCTCATGAACAAGCTCAGTCGAGCTTGAACAAATTTTTTTTTAGCTCGAGCTTGAGCACAATCCTAAAAACTCGAATCGAGAGTTGCTCGAGCTCGAGCTCGATAATGATATATCTGAGCTTGAACTCGAATAAGCATATACTCGACTTGGCTCGGTTCGTTTGCTGCCCTAATATACCTATATCAATACATATTAGTTCCCCTTGAAAGGAACTAATGGCCACATCAACAAAATAAAAGCCCTCTTGAAAGGTGTTTTCTCGGCAGCCACATCAACAAAACAACTCATGTCAATGTTAAAATTGATCCTTTCCGGCATTTTATTTCTCCATTGTAGTATCTTTCTGCAAGGGTAATTAATCATAATATAGTATTATGAATTAATTTGCGAAAATATATTGGTGAGAATGATTAAAAATTAATCTAATTTAATCTTTATTGATTAATGATTATTAAAAACTAAAATATTCTATATATTTACAAATCAATTAAAATTATTAATAATATTATAATTACTAATAATACATCAGAATCATGTTAAATTTTTTTTCTAAATTTTACTTCAACACATAAATCCTCAATAACACTCAAATAATTTATCAAGATTTATTTAAAAATAACAAAATATTATTAAAAAATAGTCCATTAAAAATAATATAGTAATTAAAATAATTAAGTTAGAAATTATAAGTATATAAAAAACAAATAATGTAAAAAAAAAAAATGTAAAGTGTTATTGAGTATTTAATATATAAATATTAGTTATATAACGATATTTTATTATATTTAACTCAATCTTGATAAACTATTTAGTGTTATTGAGTATTTATAAATGAATACAAAATTTAGCAAAAATGTATTATTAGCAATTACAACATTATTAATAAATTCAATTAATCTATAAATATGTAAAAGTATTTTAGTTTTTCATAATCATTAATCATTAAAGATTGAATTAGATACAGATGTACTAATCTATTAAAAAGAGCTCGCAAGGCTGAATTAATAACTAAAATCTTAAAAGTTTCTATAATTAGAAGCAATAAAATCTTAAATAATTATTTAAGTGTTTGGTTTCTTTATGCTTAGGTTCACATGAAATCGAACTTATTTTTTTATTTATAACAAAAATGCTGATGTTGCCCAATCAAAAACCCTAAGAGATAATTGCTATACAGAAAGATGGTGAAAATAGCAGTCAAGTTCTTATTAAACATGCACCAGAAGGCCTAGAATGCATAAAGTAATGAATTCTTTGAAGGAAAGAAAATCCGTTCTTTGTTCATACTCTCAACAATCTTCTTAACCCTTTGTTTACACTGTTAAAGAAAGGAGATTAAGGTAATAAAAAAAACATATTATTAATAGTCAGGCTCTTCAAACAAATGCATAAGTGAAAGAAGTTTGAAGTTATGCTAAAACTTTTTTTTTTTAAAGTTCAAGCATAGATTGCAAAAAAAAAAAAAAAAGAAAAGAAAAAGAAAAAAAAAGAAGTTAAATTTATTAATAGGCTATAACACTTAAGAGGAGAGGTGAATCAGAAATCTAATAAAATTTATAAGTTAAAATTTAATTTTAACTTTGCTAGAACAGTTAATTGAAAATCAGTTTGAATCTTAAACTAGAGCACAACAACAATGTAAAGTTAAATGAGGAAAAAAATGAAGAAATAGATAGCACTAAAATTTTTATGTGATTCGATTAAATCTAAAAGCTAACTTATGTCCATGCCTAGCCACTCAAGCTAGGAACCTATCAATCTTCTGTACTCTCATATATTGGGCAAGTACAACTCCAAAAACACATACTTTTTTACATTAGGCAAGTTAACCTCAAAATACCTACTTTATTATTTGGGGTAAGCACAACATAAAATAAATTACACACTCTCCTACATGAGCAAGTACAACCACATACAACTTGAAATTATAAAATAAAAAGAAAAGTATAAACCTTCAAATCTAACTCTCAGATTTTAAAAAGATTTTATTCTCAACCTTACTAAACTATAAGATGACAAATAGAAGAAAGCTCACAAAATTTTCTTTGTTAATTTTAAAAATAATTTAAATAATGAATGTAATGATATGAATCTCGAACTAATGTAATAAATAAACAATGCAATTAAAATATATATGAAACTATGATCGATGATCATAAATTAAATTATATGAATGAAGAATGATTAAGAATCTAAAGAAATTAGAAAATCAAAATCAAAACCTTATCATTCAATATGAGAAAACAAAATCATTAAGCACACTTAAATGAACTCAAAAATTATCATACTCAAGCCCTTTGAAAGAAAGTTTGGAGAGGCAAGATCAAGCTTGATTGACTCTCTTCCATTGTAAGATATAGGATTGAAGAAGATGGTGTGATCTCCTCTTGAGAATGTTTGAAGTGAAAGAGGATGAGAAAAGAAACTTGGATTCTTAAATGAACAGGCAACTTAGAAAACTTTTTGTAAGTGATCAACCAAGGCTTGTGTTATCAAGAGAGTGTCATGATACAAATGCAAGGCAATAAATAGATTAGGGCAAAAAGGAGAGGACAACCAAGCATAACAGATAAGGCTAGTTAGCCAAGCATAAATTTATTTGAAATTTTTCAATATTTAAATAAATTAATTTGAATTTGAACCGTGTAATGAAGAGAAGAAAATTTTATGTAGTTTAATTAGCCTAAATAATCATTAATTAATCGGAGAATAATTAGGAACTAATTCAAAAAACAAAATAAATTAAATACAATAAATAGGTGGGACTACCAAGACTTTCTTTAATTGGATCTATCATTAATTAATGCAAATCAATCATTGAATTAATTAAGAAACAAATTAAGAAGTAATTTGAAAATTGAATACAAATTTAAAATTGAATTTTGAAAAATAAGGAGGTAGACCAATGTAGTTTCTAAAATAAGATTTTATAAAGAAAGAGATAATTCAATTCAATATAATTCAATTTAAATTTGAATTCGGTTTAATCAAATCAAATAAAATTGATTTGAATCGGAGTGGGCTACCAATACCTTCAAATAATGGAGGAAATAAAATTGAAAATAATGCAATGCGAATTCAAATTTAAAATTATATAAAAATAAAAAATTATTAATGCAATAATTCACCTAATTAAATTAGAAAAATAATTTGAAATAAAGAACTTCTTAATGAATCCAAGTCTAAGCTAAATTGATTGTTCTAAGATAATTGTTCAAGTTGGGTTTAGTAATTTATTTTAAACATTTTAAAAAAAATATTAATAGCTTCCAATTGTATCTTTGTTATCATAAAAATCAAATAAACTAAATCTTGGGGAGCTAACTATCTCCTTATTTTTATGATGATAAAATGATATTAAAAGTGTATAAGGATGAAGGTGCAAAATAGTCTTATATCAACCTTATTGAAATAAATTTAATAAAATAAATCATGTATCCAAATAAATATTGTAGCAAAGTGAATTATGCAATGAAATAAATCATGTCTCCCTTTAAATATATTCATTTAAAATCAATATACATATTTTTCCTTCTTTTGCAACATACAAAGGAAATGAAGGGGGTCAAAATATGAATAGTAGAATGCATGAATTTAAATGGAATGATCTAATATGTTGGGCATACATTTTAAATTACACAAAAAAAATCTTCAAGTAAGTATTTAATAAAATAATATGTAATTTAAAATCAATAATAAGAAATTTAATATTAATATCATCTTTACACATATGATCTTTAATGAAATGGTGTATAATCTTAATATACTTGATATATTAGTGCTAAATAGGGTTTTTAATTAAACATATAGCACTAGTAATATCACATCTGATAAGAATGTGTCCTATCCTAATATTAATGTCTTCTAACTATTGCTTTAACCAAGAAATATGAGCAACACAATTTATCATAGCTATGTACTCAAATTCAATAATAGATAGAGCAATAGAGTTCTATTTTCTAGAGGACTAAACACAAGTAATGATTCCAAAATTTGTCGTATGCATGATGTATTTTTCTTATATATTTTGTAATCTACAAAGTCAACGTCAGAATAAGCAACCAAATTACATGAAATTTTTTTAGGGTACCATAATTCTAATTTAGAAGTGCCTATAAAATAATGAAATATATGTTTGATTGTTATTATATGAGAATCTTTAGGATTGAGCTAAAAGTGTGCACACAAGCAAACAACAAACTTAATATTAAACCTATTAATACTAAGGTATAAAACCGAACCTATCATGATTTTATAAAGCATTTGATCAATAGATTTACTTGATTCATCTACATCTATTTTAGAGGAGGGGTTATTGGAGTTTAATTAGATTTGAATCTTTTCATGTCAAATCTTTCAGTCAATTATTTGTGTGTTTGATTAGAAAATGAGGTATATATCTAATTCAGAGGAGGGGTTATTGGAGTTTAATTAGATTTGAAACTTTTCATGTCAAATATTTCAATCAATTATTTGTGTATTTGATTAGAAAATAGAGGTATAATTTTTTATGGTCTCACTTGAAGACCCAAGAAAAGTTGAGCTTACCTATAATACTCATTTTAAATTTCTTAGACACAAAAGAAGAGAACTCATGATATAAAGATTCATTTGTGCTCCTAAATATAATATCATCCACATATATTTGCATAATGATCAAATGATCGATTATATTTTTGAGGAATAAGGTAATATCTATGCTTCTCTTTAATCATCATATTATACTAAGCGGTATAGCCTATTTTAAACTATATAAAGCTTTCTTCAATTAAAAACTTAACCAAGAAGATTCAAGCTCTCAAAGCTAAAGGGGTGCTCTACAAGGCATCTATAGCTAATTAACAAAATATTTTGTATTAAATTATAATAATTTTAACATTTTAAATTTTCACTTCAAGAAATTTTCAAATTAATTAATTAAACATTTTGTATCGATAGCTAATTAACAAAAATATTTTCTTTTCTGATGATGATGTGTGAAATGCAACATTTAATCCTTTTCATAAAATTAACTAATAGAAATTAAATTATGTTTTAATCCTTCTACAAGAAAAAACTTTATTTAAGGTTATGGAATTCTTACTTCTAAATCAAATGCGGATGATTTTACCTTTCTCCATAAGCTATGAATCCATCTTCACTAGGCTTTAAGTAATTTTTTATTATCAATATTCTTATGCTTTGAATATCTGTTATTTAGTTATCACATATCATTTTTTTTTATTTTGCTTTGAAGGCATTACAAAAAATAAATTCATGGGTAAACTTTTATTTGGAATCCAAACTTGTTTGGATCACATTCATTATTGTCATGAATTAGATATGTCATGAATTAAGGCAAATTCATTATTGAATTAATTGGGAAATAAATCACGAACTAATTTGAAAATCAATTACAAATTTAAAATTGAATTTAGAATAACCGTGGATCGATCTGTCATTTCCAAAACTAGGGTTTCACAAAGAAAGAAATAATTCAATTCATACTAATTTAAATTTAAATTTTAATCCACTTAAATCAAATCAAATCAAATAAAATTGATTTGAAGCAAGAGGGGGTTGGCCATGATCTTCAAATAATGGAGAAAATAATTTTGGAAATAATTTAATGCTTAATTCAAATCTGAATGTAAAATATATAAAAATGAAAATGATCAATGCAATAACTCATTAAATTAAATAAAAAATATTTCGAAATAAATCATGAAATTCAACCATGCAATGATTTTACAAAGGAGTTTTCTTTGCAAAAGGAATTTCTATGTTTTCTATGAGATAAATAGTAGGCTGGTTGTGCTATTTCTAAAGAGAAGTTTGATCAGATTAGTATAAGTTTCTTATGTTTTCTATTATTTTTTTTTCATCTTCTCAGTTCAGGTCTTCAAAACATTTCAATCAGATTAGTATAAAATACTATTAAATAAAATGATAAGAAATCCTGAATGTAAGATAGTTGTCCTCAAATAGGGTGCCCACACACATTTAAATAATTAATATGTACTCAATATAACATACTAATTTCCATTTCATGAAAAGTATATATATATATATATATATATATTATATTTTATTATGTAGTTAATATATCTTCCTTCTCACTTTACTCTCACTCTCTCTTTCTCTTCTCTCTTAGTTTATTATTAAACTTATCAATATATATGCACAAACATACTTAACACTAAAGGACACATAATATTACATTTACGATCAAATTGGTAGATTAAGTCTAAAGAAACATAATTACCACTTCAATTAATTAGAACTCATATAAAAAATATTTAAATATGCATAATCTTTATTTTTTAGATCATTTAAATTATTTTTATGATAAACTCATATACTCATATGCTCTCTAAGATTTAAACTCAAATTCTTCGAGAATAAAATAAGAACTCAATAAATTGATTACCCAATACACCTAACCACTTAACTTCTCCCATAAGAATAAATCAAATATTTCAATCAAACATCAATCAAATCAAATGATACCTAATATCAAAAGTGAATAATACCCCTCAACCCAGTTGGCCAATACTTCATAAATCTCCGACCCGCCTCCGCCATCGATCTTCGTACGGAACAATTTCCTCTGTTATCGCCGCCTCGTAATATTGCTCTTCATCGATAAACAACTTCAAAGTCCGATTTTCTTTTTCATTCTTCTTCACGCTTATTAGAACGTTGTGCTTCTCACCTTCAGCTAAGAAATGAGCTCCCCGTGCTGTGAACTCGCCACTTTTATTCTTTGTACGGATAACTTGATCACTTCTTCTATCAGTATTGGATTGTTTTTAGGTATAATACAATCCACCACATGGGTTTTGATGGAGGCATTGAAACATCTTTTCATTGTGGTTGGAAGAGAGAGTGAGAGAGAGAGAGAGAGAGAGAGAGAGAGAATTTTCTTGCTTTAGTTTCTACCCTCAAGTGTAGTGAGAGAAGCTTCATGTGAATTTATAACGTTTTAACGTTCTTTGGAATTTATTAGTTTTAAATACGCGTGAAACAATATATGGTGGTTTATAAATAAAAATTTATTATGAAGATTTTATGATTAGCTGTTAAATATCGTTAATAATATAATATTAGATGGAATTTAGTGAATACAGTTATGGGGAATTAAATCTGGAAGCTGTCGAAGATCTGAATATGTGGTGATCTATAGTTCTATTTTTTTCTTAAAGAGCATTAATATTTGGGTTGAATTATTTTGTTATGGCATTGTCGTTTAAGAGTTTAGGATTCATGGTAGAGATCATGTTCAATATAATAGCAATTTTATATTTACAGGACTCACGGTAGTATTAATTGTATAAATATTCTTGTATTTCTATTCTTGGAGAAATATTCTCATTTCTAACAAAAAATGACTCGCATTTGAACTTTGATATGCACTTTTATTTGAAGGAAGGTTCGAAAAGATTGGAACAATATTTGATCAAGCTTCTATTTAAACAAACAAACAAGAAAGAAGGTTTGAAAAAAGGTCCAGTAGAACTCAAGCAAAGTTTAAAATATATATGAATCGCATTTGAATAAGGTTTCAAAAGAGAAATTTGAATAGGGTTTGAACTAAGTTTGAAAAAAATAGAGTTTGAATTCGATTTGAGTGGGGTTCAAACTCTTAAATGACAATGGCATTGTCATTTAAGAGTTTAGGATTTATGTTAGAGATCATGTTCAATATAATACCAATTTTATATTTACAGGACGCATGATAGTCTTAATAGTATAAATATTCTTCTAATTTTATTCTTGGAGAAATATTCTCATTTCTAACAAAAATGACTCCTCTTACATGTACGTTCTTCAATTGAAATTCATTTTAATTGAATTTGGCTCGAGCTGGTTTGTAATTGAACTTTGATATGCACTTTTATTTGAAAGAAGGTTCGAATAAGATTGGAACAATATTTAATCAAACTTCTATTTAATCAAACAAACAAGAAACAAGATTTGAAAAAAAGGTCTAGTTGAGCTCAAGCAAAGTTTAAAATAGATCTGAATTGTATTTAAATATGGTTTGAACTAAGTTTGAAAAAAGTAGAGTTTGAATTGATTTGAGGTATAATGATTAAGCGCTAATGGCCTATGTCTATTTTCTATGTACTCTTTATAAAGTTTTAATTACAATTTTTTTTTTTGCTACCTTAAGTTAATAAAGTTATAACAACCACATGTCTAGTTCCATTTAGGAAACAACCACAATATTCTAGAATATCTATTATTTTAAATTTATATATATAAACATATCATTAATTAATATTTTATTCTAATATTTCTATCAAAACATATTTTCAAATGATTTTGAGTCTTTGAATAATTTTATAATGATTTGCTAAGAAATAGTAATGCAATTTTATGAACTACAAAAAAAAAATTACTAAACAAACTTTAATTAATTTTTTTACTATTTTACAAGTATAATTTATAAATCATTCATTATTAGTACTGTTAGTTATTTTGGAAAATCTAATATCCATTTTAAAAATCATTTTACTAGAGCTTTTAAACAAAATGTACAAATTTATGATTATTTTTAAGCTTTTAAAGTTTAGATTTTAGTTGGAAAGAAAATTTATTTAAATTTATTAAATAATTTTAGGACTTTTAATATCCTCTCACCTTTATTTTTCGTACAATTTAAAACCTTTATAGAAACTTCACTTTACCATTTGGAAGGAGATAAAGAGTGGTATAGAGGAGTGAAGCTAGCATTCATATGTCTTTGATTCATTTCTGTGAGGCAGGCCAATTGAAAAAAAATGTTCAGATAGATATAATTAACCATTATTCAAACTCTATTTATATTATCCTTTTGTTAAATTTATTTTATTAATTTGGTCAAATTTAAATATAATATTTTAATATTTTAATAACTATCACAATATAATTTATATTATTGTTATAATTATTTGGCACATGTTGATATGATCAAATTGAATGTTCACTTCTTTTTTTAGACATTAATTCTAAGAGGACCAAATTTATTAAGTTTTCTCTGGCGTTATTGAGTTGTTGAACTCTTACTTGAATGATATCAATGCTTTGATGAGTTGAGCTCTTCTTTAGATGGCTTCAGTTTCTAGATGAGTTGAACTCTCTCTTAGATGATTTGAATTTCTAGATGAGTTAAAATTTATCCCTTAGATGACTTTAAATACCGAATGAGTTGAAATCAATCTAAGATGATTTCAATTTTTGGATGAGTTGTACTCCAAAATGAATCTATTCCCATGAAGAAACTACTTATTAGAATTCAATATGATGGACAAGCTTAATATGATGAACTAGTTCAATATTGGCTATGACTTTACCAAGTGCTTCATTATGGATAACTTTCTTAGAATTGGGGTTATGTTCTTGAAGTACCTACTAATTTCATTGTTGATATCTTCCATTTCTTGTTAAATTCTAAGGACAACTACTCTAAGAAATTTTGAATTTAACCTCCTCCAATAATTATCAAATTGAGTACATTTTATGTCACTTAGATGAGTTGTTTGTAGTTGATGGATTTTTTTCATTTCATTCTAATTAATTCTTTGATATCTACTTTTTTATTTTATATTTGAAAAAGTTGGGCCCTTAGCATTAATCCATGCTCACTATATCATAAAGGATGTTGAAAATATATTGATCTCTTAGTTACTCCAGAACCTTAATGACAAAATTAACAATAAAAAAAAAAAGAGAGAAGGAGAGAAAGATAAGCTTTAGGATTTGACATAAAAGGAAGGTTATATTAAAGAAAGATATGCAAACTATGAAATAAAGTCTATTATAAACATTCAATAAAAATTGATTTATCGAATGCATTTATCGACTTTTATTAAATGCGATAATTATTTTCAAGTCATTCGATGGTGATAATGGGCTTAAGTGAGTTCCAATGAGTGGTTGTATTGAGTTGTTTAGATGTAGGAGTTGAGTTCATCTTGAGAGAAAAGTTCATCTTGAGGTATATGTTCATTCTAAGTGACATGTTCATCTAGATTGTTTAGTTCATTGTGAAAATAAGTTTATCCTAAGAGAAGACTTCACGAGGAATGGGATTATCTTCAAAGATAAGTCATTTGAAGAAATATGTTCATTGTGGGGTCCTAGCTTATCTAGAAGATCATGTTCATCATGAGGGACAAGTCATTCGAAGTGATGTTCATCTAGAGGATCAACTTCATCTTGAGAATCGAGTTCATCTTGAAGGCTAAGACCATCTTATGGGATGAGTTCATCACGAGTGATGAGTAAATTCAAACAGATAAGATTATCCTGAGGGATGACTACAACTCTTTCTTAAATGACTTTAATTTATAATGGACTGAACTCTCCCTTGACTTCAAACTTAAGATGAATTCATGATCATATTTTAACTTGCTTAACCTAAAACCAGTTGATCGGTGTACAATATATGTATATGCATACACATAATCTCACTCAACACCTAAAGCACACATAACTAATTAACTTCCCGATAAAAAACCCCACAATTTTCAACCAAGTCAATCAACAATTCCCAATATCACAAGTGAATAATACCCTCAATCAGAAACACTTCATAAATCTCGACACGGTGCCATTAATCTTTGTACGGAACAAAAATCTCCACGATTTAGGTGCCAAAAGAAGTCGACTTCCATTCCATCGATGCCCAACACAACATCTCCTTCAAGTACTTCCTTTGTTATCCCCCTCTAATATTCCTCTTCATCGATAAATAACCTCAATGTCCAACATTTTCTTCAGTAATGTTTACGTAGATTAGAACTTATGCTCGGCACCTTCAAAGAAATGAGCTCCTTGGGGTGAACACACCGCTTTCATTGCATCGCCTCCCTTTATGGACGTTGGATTGTTTTGTTGGTATAAGAGAATCCACCACATCGGTTTTGATGGAGGCTTTGAAATATCGTCTCATTGTGGTTGGAAGAGAGAGAGAGAGAGATGGCGAAAGATAATTTTTTATATTAGTTTTAGTTTCTAGTAGTGAAAGAGAAGCTTGCATGTTAATTTATAGAATTTTAGCTTGCTGGAGAATTTATAAGTTTTGATATACGTGAGATAATATATGGTGGTTTATAAATAAAAATTAATACTAAGCTTTTTGATTCTATGATTAATTGTTTTAGACCTGCTATTAAATTTGTCTAATAATATAATTTTAGATGGAATTTAATGAATACAATTATGGAAAATTAATTTTGATCTTATATATAGAAATTTGAAGTTTTAAAATTGAAATTTTTTAGAAAGTCAAACTTAAGTGAATATTCAAAATCAAAGTTGAATCCTGTTTTTCATTAAATGAATATGAAAAGAATATAAAAGAAATGAAAAGGATATTAACAAATTAATGAAATTAAAGTCAATTGAATTAATTATTCTTCCAAAACTTTTAAAGCAAATTAAACTGCAGCCTGAAATATTTAAGTATTTTGAGAATTTATTAAATATTTCTAATATATTATCACCTAATAAGTAAATAATTATGAAATATATAAAATAATTTTAAAAACATTAGAATGTTTTGAAGTTTGCAATATTTAATATTTTAAAATGCCCTAATTAAGCCTTGATTAAATAATTTAACTAAATTGGAAAATTGTAAAGCCCAAATTAATCAAATCAAGATTCCCAAAGAGTGCATTTAATAATGGAAAATGCATTAAATGGGATATATATATGCCCATTACTTATGAAATTCTGAACAAAAATTTAGGCATATAGAATGACCATTCTCAAACTATTTGATATTGTTTAATAATTACTATAAAATTATGGAATTAGAAGTAATGCTAAATTTTAAGAAAAAATCTAAATAAATTACAAAATATTCTCATACATTCAAAATGATGTCTAAATGTAAAATCATACATAAATGAGCTCTTTAAGGCATGAAAATTTTCATATTCAGCTATTCTTGAAAAAAAGAAGAAGAAGTTTAATGTTTAAAAATATTAAATTAAATTAACGACCTTTAAAGTTTATGTGAATATATTCAAAGGGAAGAAATAACTTCTTTTAGCAATCCTAAAAATTTCAAGAATTTTAAAGAAATTTGTTCATAATTACAATAACATAAACATTACATCCAATAAAAAATTAGAGGAGATACGACGGTTTCAAGGAGCGAGAGAAGCGATATTATTTTCATCACGCTCTCCCCCTCCCTCGCGCGACCTAGGGCTTTTTTTCCCTTAGTCTCTTGTGGCCAGCAGTTTACTGCGTTTTTTTCTCCAGATCGAGGTTTCGGCCTCAAATGTCCTCGCCGCATCGGGCTTAATGGCGGAAAATAGCCTTTCCGCAAACATTCTCTCCGCTCCTGGGATGGATCTGACGAAGGCTGATGCCCCTCTCGGTAAGTTCGTTCCTTCATCCTCTCCGCCCCATGAAATCTTTCAAGGCGTTATCCGTAACATTCACTCCCCATGAATCGGTTAACTTAATTACTGCATTTTGGAATCCTGATGTGTTCGACATGGATGTTGAAAAATTAGCTAAACCTTCGAATATTCGATTGGGAAATTTAATTTACGACCTGTTGATAAGATTCGAGCTTTCATTCTCTAAAACTGCCGGGTTCCTTTTTCGGTGATTGACCTCGGCATGTGCTTATCCAACTAAATAATGATCATTATTCGAGAGTGTTTATCGATCTTATCTAGTTTATATAAATCGTCTCTAAAGTGGTCGCCTAGTTTTGATGTTAAGGAAGAGTCCCATTGTTCCAATTTGGCTATCTTTCCCTAACATGCATTCATTTTGTTACACATCAAGTCCTATTTGCCGTGGGGCTTTATTTGGTACCTTTAATAGATCAGCGCGGTAAATCCTCCCTTTGCTGGATCTTAGTTGAAATAGATATTACCAAAAGCACCCAAAAGAAGTTTGGATAGGCTCGAAAAACTAGGCTATAACCAAAAGTTGAATTTGAAAACTTTCCGGTTTTACGCTCCCGCAAAATTCATGGGCATGAAAACTCGATTGTTTTATTCTACATCCTCGCTAAAAAAAATAAGTTAGCGAGCCCATCTCCTCTTTACCAAAAGATCAACCTACAAAATGGCCTATGTTCCCAAAATCAATCAAATAGGCACAAACTCACATAAACTTATCGTTTTACATCTAGATTCGCAAAAGGGCTTCACAATGAATTAGTAGAATCTCATGAAGATACATCATGTGAGGGGGAAAGGATCAACACCGCTGAATTTGTACCAATAGACAATTTATTGCCCCAACCAAATATTGAAATTTACCATACTGACCTAGCACAAAGAAACATTGGTGATGATCTTGTTGGGGAAGAAATAAGAGAATCTCAGGACACTTTGACATCCGATCAAAACAAACGTTGTGAAGAAACCGTAGCTTTAGAAAAACATTCAACTCATAATACTGAAATGATGACTGAACAAACCACCACCTTCAATCGATCGTATAGTCACGAATACCCTATCAACAACATATAGACATTGAAGAAGGGAAATCTCTATCTCCATTCCTAGAATTACCACTAACATGAATCTTTTATCTTACTCTCTTTCGGATGGAGATGCTCGGAGGCGAAAGACCTTTCCAAACAGTCTCCTAGAAATCCACAAAACCTAGAAGCTCCACTAGAACCACGGATCCGCCTCCATACCTATTCAAAAATGCATTTAGGTTTTCTTTTACAGACCTTCTCTTCCATTTTCCTTATTATGCTCTTCAAATTGAATTGTATCTTAGTATATGATTAGGTCTATTATATGGAATATTAGGTGGTATTGGGACCCCATTGTCCATAATAGGGTTAGAAGCCTCTGCACTCACGTCTCACTCCTTATTATTTTAGAACCTCTTATCCACTCCTCCAAGATTGCTAAGGTTGCTCGTAAATCGGCTTCCAAAACTACTTTCATAACATTAGTAACAAAATTTGGTGCTTAAAACCACCAATCACTATCACCATCATAGAAGACCGATTCAATTGATTAATGTTCTCATCTCTTTTGGGGATTTCTGCTCGGTTCTTTTATTTATGCCGCTTGTAGCAGAGGCGGAACATTCTTTGGAATAGTTTAAGATCCTTTGCCTCATCGTCACTTTACCTTGGATTGTTGGAGGTGATTTTAACACTATTCTTACCGAAAGAAGGGGATCCTCCCCTAACTCCCATTCCATGGAAGATTTCGCGAATATGATCCTTGATTGTAATTTAATCGACATCGGTTTTACAGGTTCTAACTTCACTTGGAACAACTCCAGACTTTGGCAACGCCTAGATCGCACACTATTCAACTCACTATGGATTGACCAATGGCCTAACACAACAGTGGAACATTTAAGTAGAACTCTTTCGGATCACGCTCCACTTCTAATTTCTGTAATGAACCCCCCACCTCCTAGACAGTCCCCTTCTCCCTTTAGATTTCAAAATATGTGGACGCAACATAATGAATTTTTGAATGTTGTCTCGATGAATTGGATGGCGCCCATCCACCCTGACAACTCTGTTAAAGGTATGATCCGATTTTGGCTAAAACTTAAACGCCTTAAACAAACTCTAAATTGGTGGAACAAACATCAATTTAAAAACCTTTTTACTAATTTAAAAAGTATGGAAAATTTGGTTTGCTCGCTTGAAGAAAGTCATCATGGATTCATCCAAGCTCGACCAACTTAAGGAAGCTAAGGATAAGTGATCACATTTCAAAATATGGAAGAAACTTATTGGCCAAAAAAGCGGCTAGCAAACAAATAAAGGGCTGAAATACTAAATATTTTCACGCTCTTTTCAAAAAAAGAAAAGTTCTAAACTCTATTAAAAAAATTAAAGCTGAGAATGGCAGCTGGATCACTAGCAGCAAAGAATTGCAAGACTTCGGTGGTAACCATTTTAAAAAATTACTTAACACAAAACTTATTGAAATCTCCAATCACTTGATTCCCTCCGTGATCACCTCAGAGCAAAACAATTTTCTCACAGTGCGTCCCATGGAAGCTGAGATTCTTACCCTAGCATGAACTCGATTCTATTCTTTGGACGGATGGGTTTACTACACATTTCTTCCAACATTCGGTCCACTATTAAGACTGATTTGATTAATGCGGTTTGGGATTTTTTTGAGGGAACCCCCCTTCCTAGAGCCTTCGCAAGTACCTCAATCATTCTTATCCCTAAAAATTCAAACCCGGAATCCTGGGGTGATTTTAGACCTATCAGTCTTTGCACCTTTTTCAGTAGATTAATTGCTAAGCTAATCTCTAATCGAATTAGCCCCTTGCTCCCTACCATTATCTCTCCAAATCAGTCAGGATTTATGAAAGGTAGAGCTATTTCTGATAACATCCTCCTTGCCCAAGAATTAATCCATGACATCGACGTTCCCACGAGAGGTGGCAACATTATCTTCAAACTAGATTTTTCTAAAGCTTTTGACAATCTCTCTTGGGATTTTTATTTAAGATTCTTAGCCTTTTGGTTTCTCTCAAGCGATTATTAATCTTATTAAAATTGTGCCACCAATGCTTGGTTTTCGTGATAATCAATAGTGAGGGCAGGTTTTCAAATCTTCCCATGGCTTGAGACAAGGAGACCCTCTTTCCCCGACTCTTTTTATCATTGCTGTTGACTACCTTTCCAGGTGTTTAAATGATACTTTCTTGTATAAGCCTAACTTGATTTATAAAACTCGTGGAGGAGTTCCCGTCTCTCATCTTAGCTTTGCAGATGACGTTATCATCTTCTGCGCCTATCCCTCATATAAAACAATCTTACAATTACTCAAGAATTTTGGTAGGGAAAGTGGTTTAACTCTTAACAAGACAAAATGTTGCTTCATTCCTTCTTCCAAAATTGCCAGCAATAGGGTTAATCATATTCAACGTATCACTGGCTTTCAGCAACACCAGTGGCCTCTTAAATACCTTGGTGCTCCTCTTTTCAAAGGTCACAAAAAGTCACATCATTTCGATGAGATAATCCAAAAGATCTCTAATCGTATTTCTTCTTGGGAATATAACTTTCTCTCTTTTGGCGGTAGGCTTACTCTGATTAAGAGCACCCTCAACTCCATACCCATTTATCTCATTCAATCTATTAGGCCTACCAATTCTATCATCAACAGGATTGAGAGGCTGATAAATAAATTTTTTTGGGGCTCTAACACTTCCACCAAAAAAATGCATTGGTCCAGTTGGCAAAATGTTGTGGCCCATTTGAGATAAGCGGTCTTGGCTGTAAGACTATTAAAGATACAATCAATGCATTTTCTCACAAACTTTGGTGGAATTTTAGATGCAATTATAACCTTTGGGCTAACTTCATGAATGTTAAATATTGCCAAGGGAAGCACCCTATAACTTGTTCTTACAATGCTAGAGACTCTCACTTGGAGAAGACTATGTAGCATTAAATGGATGGCAATCACATATTACTTGGGGCATAAATTCGAAACTCCTTTTTTTTGGCAAGATAACTGGATTATGCGGGTCCATTGAATTACTTTCTTAACTCTGATACCATTAGAGTTAACTCATTTTGGCTTAATAATAAGTGGAATATTTCTAAACTCCGGAATACATCCTCCTCTATAATAGATAAGCTAAATCTCATTCAAATCTCCGTGCCCATCAAAGATCAGATTCTTTTTAAACTTTCTCAGAATGGTGAATTTAATTTAAAAAACATCTGGATGTATAATAACAGAAATGCTCATTTTTCTAACGTCTTTGACAAAATTTGGCATAACAATATTCCTACCACTTACTCAATTCTTGTTTGGCTATTCTTAAGAACTTTATTCGGTTGACTCTTTAATGTGGAACAAAGGCTTCCACTTACCCTCTAAATGCTATTGTTGTTTTCACATCAAGATGTTAATCATCTGTTGTAAATGGGGCCATTGTTGGTGGTATGGTATGATGATCTTTTAACTTTGACCTTTTCAATGGTTCCTTATCCATATTCCAACTTCTAGATATTTACTTTAAAACATCCCTAAAGGTCACATCAAAATCACTATGGCTAGTATTATTATTTGGTTTATATGGATGGCGAAGCGCAAAACACAACGGTATAGCTATGAATCACAGAAAAATTATTGCTAGAATAATATACAAAACTAGTGAATTATTCAATGCCGACGTTATCAAGCATAAACATTTCAAAGGTTGTTTTATTGTCGCCAAATTAGGTCTTCATCTACCTCTTCCAACTATATAACAAACAAGAAGGTTGTTTATTGGGTTAAACCCAAAACAACCTTCTTAAAATAATGGTTCGGTCCACCGTAATGGTTACTGTTGTGGCGGTATTTTTAGAGACTACCGGTAAAGTTCTTTATGCTTTTGCTTTTCCTCATCCTGTTCATCCCATATCGAGCTTATGGTCGTGTACTATGCCATTGAGATTTGCCTTCAACAAAATGGTTTAACATCCGATTGAAGTGGATGCTTTCGATTATTAATCTCTTAACTTCTACAAAGGTAATGCTGAATTGTTTTATGTCCTCAAGCATATCCGACCCTCCTTCCAAATTCAATTATAAGATCTCCCATGTTTGGAGGGAAGGCAATGCATGATTTTCTAGCAAACTTAGGTGCTAGGCCATTATCTTTGATAACTTAACTCTACCTCATCATCTAAAAGGCTTAGTTAACCTCGATCGGTGGGCTTCCCTATTGCGATTTTAAGATTGGGGCATTGTCTCGAATGGTTTTTGTTGCTTGACTGTCGGTCCAATCACCCCTTAATTTTTTTATTGTTTGGTTTCTTTCCAATAATGAAAGTTTTAGCTTTTCCTTCCATGGTATATCTGGTTCTTTTATGTTGGGATTGCGGTTGTTTGGCTAAACCGTGGAGCTTTTGTTAGGCTTTACTTGGCATTGGCAATGGAATGTTGGTGTTTGGATGCTAATGTGTATGCTTATGATACCTATGGCTGGCAGCATTATTTTATGGTATTGGTTGGAAAAATATTACTGGGTTTGTTGTCTGGCTGTTTTGCCTCATTATGGACTTACGGTATTGATTGTTCCGTGGAGCCTTCCTGGCTGTTTCCTTTTATTGGGTTTGCAGGTTGTATGGATAACCCGTGATGCTTTAATTTTTTCATTATGGTATTTAATGTGGTTGCTGGTAATTACTTCTGTTCCCTGGGCTGGCAGCATAAGTCTTTGGTATGGTTGGTATGTGAAGAATCTGTTTATATTGTTGCCTTGGTTTTGTTTGACTGGGCTACCCTTTTTTCAGTGTTTTATCTTATCTAAAGTATCTACAAGTGCAATATTTGGCCTCATCATTATTACTTTGGATTCTAAGGTGTCGGGTGGCTTCTTTGCTTTTCTTTGTTATCCCCATTCTATAGTATTTGGCTTATCCTTCAGATTGGGGCATTTTTCGATTACATGGATGTCCTTTATTCATTTCGGGAGCATGTTGTTTTTTCCGATACACTTAAGGGAGTCAGGTTTGTGGGATAGGAGGGCTGTGTGTTCTTCACTTCATTTCGGTTGGTAGTTGCATTTCTGGGGTTTCCTACCGATGTTGGATGCTCATATTTGCAATTGCCCCAATTGGCAGTGAATGACCTGGCGCCTTCTTTATCCCCCTTCTTCGCTATCAAGCTCAAATTATCTTACATTCCGTTTCATTTCGTCGGCACTATTGAATTGGCTAAAAATAAACTTTGGATTTTCCCTTTGCAGGTTTTTAGTTTTGTCCTTGCAGGTTGCTTAGATGTGTCATGGACTCTTCCCCTCCAGGTTCGACCTTATTTTGCTGTCATTGCCTTCTTATGATTGCTCCATTTACCATTTTCTCTTTCAATTTTATGCTTTGGATTTTGGATGTATTTAGCTTGGGGTTTTTCTCCTTAGGTTGATTGTAGCTCTTTGAGCAGTAGTTCTGGAGTGTAACCCCTTTTAAGGACCTTGTAACCTTAATTTTGTGGCAATAAAATACCCCCGTATAATGGGGTTTCCCTAAAAAAAAAAAAAAAAAAAAAAAAAAAAAATACATCCAATAAAAGACCGATTCTTTTAAACTCTCTCAAAATGGCGAATTCAGTTTTAAAATGTTTGGCTTATCAAAGAACCTCGAGACTATTCCAAAGTGTATGCTCGACTTTGGCACAATAATATTCCCACCTCATATTCCATACTCACTTGGATCTTAAAAGCTTTGTCCCTATTGATTCCTTGATGTGGGGTAAAGGTTTTACCTCTCAAAATGTCATTGTTGCTCCCATATTGAAAATGTAAATCACCTATTCGGAATGGTGCGATTGCATCTAAACTTTGGATTTGGTACGATAATCTTTTCTCCATTGACAATTATAACGGCTCGCTTTCTATTTATCAACTCCTAGATATATTTTGAAAACAATATAAAGGTCATATTAAAATCGTTTGCATTATTCTCTGGTTCATTTGGATGGCTAGAAATGATGCTAAGCATAACGATATTTCTATGAATCATTCCAAAATAATTGCCAAAACTAAGTTCAAAATCCGTGACCTATTTAAAGCCAACCTTATTAAATATAAACACTTAAAAGGGTGTAAATTTGTTGCCTCTAAATTGGGTTTGCATTTGATACAAACACCTCTAATCAAGCCAAAATACTTTATTGGGCCAAACCACATGATAACGTTATCAAAATTAACACCGATGGTATCCCCTAATGCATCTTGTGGTGGCATCTTTAGAAATTTCAAGGGTGATGTTCTCATGGCTTTTGCTAATCCTATTATTACTAACTCAGTTCCTTTTGCTGAACTAATGGCAGTGTATAATGCTCTTAACATTGCAATATAGAAAGGTTGGCTTAATATCTGGTTGGAAGTGGATGCCTTATTACTAATCGATCTCCTGCAAACTGAAAAAAATGGCAATGTGGAATTATATTATTTAATCAAGCAAACTAAAAATCTGCTCAATCAATTTTGTTACAAAATCACTCATATATGGAGGGAAGGAAATGCTTGTCGATTACCTTGCTAACTTAGGAACTAGATTGAATGAGCCCACTAATTTTGATAACCATTCTATTCCTAAATACTTACAAGGATTGGTCAACCGACAAGACGGGTTTGCCTTATAGAGCATGACATTTTTGATTTGGCATCTTGTCTTCATATTTTTTAATGTCAAACACCCTATCGCTTTATGGCATTGTTGATTTCGATTCGTCCCCATTAAACATTGTTGCCTCTTATCATTCGAAGATCTGGTTTGTTGGCCACGGCGAGAATATCTCGATTTATGGAAACTTTTTCGCTTGATGTTATCATTATCGCGAAAATATCTGTATTGCTCCACAGGTTAATTTTGATCTGGATTATCGTATGGCATTATCTATGCTTGGAAGCTACTACTCTAAATGATTTTTTCGATAATGTTTTGGCTTTGTTTTACTGATGGATGTACCATTAGGCCTTCGCCTTTTTCTATCGAAAGATTTCTAGATTTTTTATACTTTCATCATGCATTGGTTTTGTTGTTTTCTAATCCCACATTTGGAAAAGTTTCCTTTTGGTAAAAATTATTCTGTTTTATTTGTGGATGCAAATATTTTTTGGTGCTTATATATGGTCCTATGATAAATTTATATCAATGATCACGAAAAATTATTATGCTTATATTTGAATCTACAGCTGCAATCATTGTTATTTGGGGATTAGTTGTTATATTTGGGATATACATATCACCTTTTCGCCAAATACGGCATTTACAGCGTTCATTTTTTCGCTTATCTGTTCTTGGTTCCTATTCTTGAATTTTCATATCTGTTTGCATATAATACCCTTCTTTGCATGATTCTTTGGGTTAAAATGGGCTTTCATTTCTTTAATATGTGGGTTATTCTTCCTTCTCATTTTTGGTTGGAAAATGCCGTCCTGAACGTGAATAGTTCCTCCCCTGTTTGCTGCTTATGGTTATCGATCATCGGGTGGATGATGATATTGGATTACTAACTATTCTTCTAGTTCGCGTTTCATGATCTGCATTACCTATATGGCACCCATGATTCCTCTTTTTGGTTTTACTGTCCTAAATGCAATTACTGGATGCGTATTTTAGTTGCTTGTATTACATGTCTTTGAAATACAATACTTTACTTTACCACTATTATCCCAAGGTCATTTATAAAGGGAGGGTTTCACGGGCCTATTGTGTACGATATACTCTATTGGGATGGTGTTAATCTCGAGATGAGCCGATTAGGTTTGCGTTATAAAGCTCACTTACCTATCAACAACCTGATATTGCATTCTCTCGGGTTTGTTGGCTATGATGGACGATCTCACTTCCTATTGGTTCTGGTAGTTGCTCTGTGATGTAACCCTTCTGAAGTTGGATGCTCATACTTGCATCCAAGGATGTGATTGAGCTGAGCCTATTTTATCCCATTTCCTTAATATCATTCTCTCTTTATTGTGTTTTCCTCCACTTATTGTCGGCATTACCTTACTTTATCTTTTCTTTTCTCTTATTGTTTTTGCGTTTTCTCCAGCTTACTACTTTACTTTTATTTGTTTTAATGCTTCTTTTGAATTTTGGATGTAATTTAGATTGGGGTTTTCTCCTTAGGTCGATTGTAGCTCTTTGAGCATTAGTTCGAGTGTAACCCCTTTTAAGGATCTTGTAACCTTGTTTTGTGGTAATAAAATACCCCGTATAATGGGGTTTCTAAAAAAAAAAAAAAAAAAAAAAAGTATTTAAGATATTAAATATTTCAATTATAAAACATTGAGGATCAAAATAATTAAAAAAATGGTATGCATTAAATAGTAACATAGACCTACGGAAACTTGTCATCTATATGATAATATGACTTAGTGGAATATATATCATTAAATTAATGCGTAAAATTCAAATAAAAATATGTTAAAGAACATCCTTAAATTTATTAGAACTTTTGGATTTATTTCATTCATCTAATAATACAAAATAGTAAAACCGTTAAATTTAACTATTAGGCACACGAATTTAACTCTTAAGAAATTCAAAATAAGATTTTTAAATAATATCCTTTAATGGTTAAAAAAAAAGAATCGAAAGCTGTTCACTTTGTTAACTCAAGAGACCCAAAAAAAAAATCATACTTGAATGAACCAAAGATTTTTCAAACTCAATATATGGTATCGAATAGGGGTTTTTATTCTTAGTAATTATGTTTTGCATAAAGAGCATATAAACAGTCATGATTAAAGATATTTGTCAATTTTCCTTCAAGGTTTGGTATATATATATTTTAAATCATGGTTCCTTATTCCAAGGAAATAACAAACCAATATATCACAATATATAAAAGTTTTAAACATGAGGGGACTCATCAGATGATATGAATATTTGGGTTATAAAACTTATAAAGAATAAGCATTTGCATAATGATGAAAACTATAATGTTATAAAAATCATCCTAGTGTCTAACCATGATTTAAAATGCCAATGTTGAGATTGGACTTGCAAGTTAACTCCACTAGCTGCCAACGAAGCCCTTGATTTGATCTTCTAATTCTTTCTTTAAAGGATAGTGAACTAAATTAACTTAGTCACATAGATCATGAAATCTAGTCTCGACATAATTGCAAGTAGGATATGTGTGATATAAAGGAATGCCTCATAACCTTACCTCAAAAGCTAAGGTTGCTAGACTATGAATGGACATGATATGCTAATACAAGTATTGACTTATTTATATAGTTCTAATTTATGAATACAAGAATAAATCTAATATTCACTAGTTTATGCATATGTGTGCATTATTTTGATGATTTTACATCTTTAAAGAGTAAAAAGAGCATTTAAGTACACATTTGTGGCCTTCAAAGGGGCTACGGATAATTTAATTTAAAATATTTTTCCTTTGAAAAAAGTATGTAATTATTTTAAAGATAAAATTTTCTTATAGTTGCATTTAGATCATTTGATTATTACGGTAAACAACTTAATATCTTAGGAGCTTAACAATGTTATAACCATGACAAAAAAAAGAAAAAAAAAAGCAAAAGGCATAGTAAAGATTGCAGGCTCCTTACTCTATAAGTAATTTGATTGTGCCTTTACACCCAACATCAATTGCACCTATGATGCATCACATCCTATTCCTCATTTGAAACACTTTTTCCCTTCCTTAGATGACCAACATTTGGCTTCATCATTGAGCGTATGATAAAGATTTTTATTTAATCTAAAACTTCTTGGGCAAAGTATGACATACTTGAAGCAGGATTAAATTAGTTTATTTTACAATAAAATTGAAATACAATTTTTTTAATAAAATTTAATTTGCAATTAAAGTTCACTAATTTAAAAGATACAATTGGAGCCTATTTTCCTTTTGATATAAAAAAGCATACTTTTGCAAAGCAAATTTTTGAATATAATTTTAAAGCATATTTCTTTGTAATCTTATCAAAACTAAACTAACATAATGATTTTCTCATATTATCATACAATAGTTAAGAGGCATGAAAAGATATAGTGAAAATAAAAATGTAAAATGTTAAAAATATATAATTTGAAGCATAATAGTTTTGCTCCAATGGCCTATGTCTATACTTTGAGCTATCCGATCTCAAGATTTTAACTACTCTCTTATTTTGCAAATATAAATTGATAAAGCTATAATAGCCATAGATTCAATTTCGTTTAGGAAATAATCTTAGCATTCTTGAATATCCATTGCTTTGCATTTGTATACATAAAGAAATGTTTAATTTGTACTATACTTTAATATTTCTATAAAGCATTTTTTTAAAATGAGTTGTAGTCGTCGGGTAATTTTATGAATGATTTACTAAAAATAGAAATGTAATTTTATAATCTATAAGATGAAATTTGCTAAACAACATTTAAATAATTTTTTTGTCATTTTTATAAGTCCAATTAACAAATAATCTTCATCTCATCATTGACAATTTTCTAATGTAATATAGGAATTTTTTTTTCTTATTTTGATGGCCATTGATATGTATGAGCTTGATATGAATGTAGATATTTCTTGTTTAACTAAAACTATTTAAAAAATTGATGTATGTTAGTACACATTGAATTTTTTGGAATCTTATAGTATCCTTTTTACAAATATAAATATTAATATATCCTAATCTCCATTTTTCTTATATGTACAAGCTAAAACCCATCTAAAAACTTCACTTCCTTAAGTTGTGAAAGAGAAGGAATTAGGGTGGAGATAAAGGAGGTAAAGGAGAGAGAGGCTAGAATTTACAAGTCTTAGGTTCATTTTTATGAGGCAAGCCAATTGAAAAAATTATTTGGAAGGAGATAACTCACTAATTTTTAACTTCTATTGTGTACTTAATAATTTCGCCAAAGCTAAAAAAATATTTTGAAAACTTTTACTATATAATTTTTTAGATTATTTTATACATGTTGACATGATCTAACTGGATGTTCACTTGATACTTTTTTATATTGTTCTAAAATTTAAATAAATTTGTACTACAACATATTGGTATAGAGTAAATGACCTAAAATCTTTCTATAGTTTACCTATTATGGTCTATTTATTTTAATTTAAACATATTGATTTAATTTACAAATCTAACTATATATATATATATATATATATATATATATATATATATATATATATATATATATATATATATATATATATATATATATATATATACATATAGTGCAATGTGTGTGTATATAAGAAAAAATATCTTTGTCTTAATGCTAGAAAGTAACCAATTATGTGTGAGCCAATCAATTATTTCAAAGTAACCTTTAACAAAACACTGACCATGCTAACAATATGTTGTAACCTATCATATCATCTAAGTATGTGACATAATCTTGTTGTGATAAAATTATCTAATATGATTGCAATGCATAATGAAAACTAACAATGATCCAATCAAAATATGGCTTGTGATCCTAATATTTAATTAATTTTGAATGTAAATTTTTATTAGATTAAAAATATTTAAAATAGACAAATATTTATGTTTATTTTTTAAAAGACATGAGCCAACTTGCTATAACCAGAACACCATATAAATATTTCTAGAGTTCTATGAAGATGTCTATTTTAAGCAATCTACCATAAATCAAATGAAATTGGCTTTTAAAATTTAAAATTTCATAA
The DNA here is from genome assembly GCA_021442155.1 of Cymbidium sinense. Classification (NCBI taxonomy): domain Eukaryota; kingdom Viridiplantae; phylum Streptophyta; class Magnoliopsida; order Asparagales; family Orchidaceae; genus Cymbidium; species Cymbidium sinense. The sequence continues at coordinate 61,099,695 of CM038233.1, forward strand.
ATAACTTTTCAATTTTATACTCTCAAAATTATTATATAATTGAAATTCAAACCATTGTACCCTACAAATGTGTACATGTTTGTAATTATATTGAAAAATTTGAAGTTATAAAATTGATATTTTTGAGAATGCAAAACTTAAGTGAATATTCTAAGCCAAAAGCAAATCTTATTTTTCTTATTTAAATGAATATAAAAAAATGAAAATGGATATTTACAAAATTAATCAAATTAAAGATTAATTGAATTAAATAATCTTTTGAAACTCTTAAAGCAAGTTAAAGTGCACTCCCAAATATTAAGAGTATTTTGAAAATTTATATATATTTCTCACAATATATAACCCAATAAGTAAAAATAAAATGAAGGATATCAAATAATTTTAAAAAAATCTAAAATATTTGGAAGTTTGCAATGTTTGATATTTGACTTTAAAATTCCCCAATTAAGCCTTCATTAATTAATTCAGTTAGATTTAATGTTTTTAAAGTTCAAAATAATCAAATCAAAAGCATAAAGAGGACATTTAATATTGAAAAAAAATCCATAAATGGGATATATAT